>CAUYRT010049689.1:0-87971 GCA_963574885.1 Lepilemur ruficaudatus
CAAGGCTATTCCTGCTTCACTCCTGACTACATGTCTCTGTGTTTAGAAGAAGTAGATTAGAGTAGTACACAGACTCAGTGTTCTCATTTTATACATTTTATCTTTAATTTGTATGCTCAGCTAGGTCTGTTTCTAACTTAGGGCTTAACATGCTTATCTTAGAAAAATTTTGTAACCGTCTATTCTTGTAGACAGAATTAGGTAAGGTTCCCCGGGAAACCTCAAAAAATGAACAGTATATGTAATTCTCTAACAAGAGACAACTATTTGCTGTAACAATAAACACTGATGTGGGACTTCACTTGTGGTCTCACAGTTCACGGTAATGATGGAGACCCCCAAACTCCCCCATCATTTAAATTGCAGTTTGTCTCCGTCTCAATTATTTCTCCATCTATATTATTTTTCTTCATTTCCTATTATTTCCAAATCCCTTGCAAATGATCCTGCCTTGGGACCTGTTTTGCTGGGAGAGTAGCTAACTCTTGGCATACTTGTTGGCTGTTTGTATGTCTCCTTTTGAGAAATATTTATGTAGATTCTTTGCCCACTTTTTAATGGGATTATTTGGGGGGACCTTTTTGTTTTTGTTTTGCTGTTGAGTTGTTTGAGTTCTTAGTATACTATGGATATTAATCCCTTGTTGGATGAGCAGCTTGCAAATATTTTCTCCCATTCTAAGGTTGTCTCTTCACTCTGTTGGTGGTTTTCTTTGCTATGCAGAAGGTTTTTAGTTTGGTATAGTCCAATTTGTCTATTTTTGTTTTTATTGCCTGTGCTTTTGAAGTCTTACCCATAAAATTTTTGCTTAGACCAATGTCCTGAAGCATTTCTCACTCTGTTGCCCAGGCTAAAGTGCAGTGGCATCATTATAGCTCACTTCAACCTCCTGAGCTCAAGTGAGAACTGGTTTAGCCTCCTGAGTAGCTAGGACTACAGGTGTATGCCACCATATCCAGCTGATTTTTTATTTTTATTTTTTGTAAGAGGGTATCCCACTATGTTGCTCAAGCTGGTCTCAAACTCATGCCTTAAGTAATCCTCCCACCTTGGCCTCCCAAAGTGCTGGGATTATGGGCTTGAGACACCACTCCTGGCACCTGGCACCATTTATTGAAGAGACTATCAGGGTCTTTTGTGGTTCCATACAAATTTTAGTATTTTGTTTTCTGTTTCTGTAAAGACTATTATCGGTATTTTGATAGAGATTGCATCGTAGATTGCTTTTGGTAATATGATCATTTTAACATTAACTCTTCTAACCCATGAGCATGAAATGTCATTCCATGTTTTTGTGTCCTCTTTAATTTCTTTCATCAATGTTTTATAATTTTTGTTGTAGAGATCTTTTACCTCCTTGGTCAAATTTAATACCTGGCCACCTCCTTGGTATTTTATTTCTTTGTAGCTACTGTAAATGGGATTGCTTTCTTGATTTCTTTTTCAGCTAGTTCATTATTGTGTGATAGAAATGCTACTAATTTTTGTATGTTGATTTTGTATCCTGCAACTTTACTCAATTTATTATGAGTTCTAAGAGTTTTTTGGTGGATCTTTAGGTTTTTCTATTTATAAGATCATGTTGTCTGCAAAGAGAGACAATTTAACTCCTCTGTTCCAATTTGGATGCCCTTTATTTCTTTCTCTTGCCTAATTGCTCTAGCTAGAGCTTTCAGTACTATGTTGTATGAGAGTGGTGAAAGCAGGCATCCTTGTCTTGTTCCAGTTTTTAGGGGAAAGGCTTTCATCTTTGCCCCATTCATATGATGTTAGCTGTGGGTTTTCTTTTGGTTTTTTTTTTCAGCCCCACCCCCACACCAGCTGTGGGTTTTCATATATAGCCTTTATTGCTTTGAGGTATGTTCCTTCTACACCCAATTTTTTGAGAGTTTTTATTATGAAAGTATGTTGTATTTTATCAATTTCTTTTTCTGCATCTATTGACATGATCATATGGTTTTTTGTGTTTCATTCTGTTGACATGATATATTGCAAGTATTGATTTGTATGTGTTGACCCATCTTGCATTCCTGGGTTAAATCACACATGATCATGGTTGTCTTATCTTTTTGATGTGTTGTTGGATTCGGTTTGCTAGTATTTTGTTGAGAATTTTGCATCTGAGTTTATCAAGGATATTGGCCTGTAGCTTTCTTTTTTTGTTGTGTCCATGTCTGGTTTTGATATCAAGGTAACAGAATGCATTCAAAAGATGCATTCCTAGAATGCATTCAAAAGAATTCTTTCCTCTTCAATTTTTTTGGAATAGTTTGAGAAGAATTAGTTAGTTCTTTAAAAGTTTGGTAGAATTCAGCAGTAAAGCCATCTGGTTATGGGCTTTTCTTTGCTGGTAGACTCTTTATTACTCATTTAGACTTATCACTTGTTATTAATCTGTTCAAATTTTCCATTTCTTTTGGTTCAATCTTGGTAGGTTATATGTGTCCAGGAATTTATTCATTTCCTCTAGGTTTTCTCATTTGTTGGTGTATAGTTGTTCATAATAGCCTCTAATGATCCCTTGCGTTTTTGTGGCATCAGTTGTAATGTCTCCTTTTTCATTTTTGACTTTTGTTTTAAGAGACAGGGTCTCACTATGTTGTCCAGGCTGGAAGGCAGTGGCTATTCACAGGCACAATCATCGTGCACTACAGCCTCAAACTCCTGGCCTCAAGCCATCTTCCTGTCTCAGCCGAAATATTGAGTAGCTGGGACTATAGGTGTGTACCACCATGCCTGGCTTCTCATCTTATTTATTTAGGTCTTCTCTCTCTCTCTCTCTCTCTCTTTCTTTTAGCCTAGCTAATGATTTATCAGTTTTATCTTTTTTTAAAAAAAACTTTTTATTTTTTAATCTTTTGGCTTTTTTAGTTTCTATTTCATTTAGTTCTGCTTTGATCTTTATTATTTCTTTGCTCATACTAATTCTGGGTTAGGTTTGCTCTTGCTTTTCTAGTTCCAAGAGGTGTATCATTAGGTTCCTTATTTGAAATCTTTCTATTTTATTGACATAGGTGTTTATTGCTATAAACTTTCCTCTTAGTGCTGCTCTTTCTGTATCCCATAGGTTTCAGTGTATTGTGTTTTTATTTTCATTTGTTTCAAGCCATTTTTTTTATTTCCTTCTTAATTTTTTCATTGACCCAGTGGTCATTCTGGAACACGTTATTTAATTTCCGTGTATTTATATAGTTTCCAGAGTTCATCTTGCTATTAATTTCTAGTTTTATTCCATTGTGGTCTGAGAAGATACTTGATAAAATTTTGATTTTTTTTGTATTCATGGAGATTTGTTTTGTGGCCTAACCTGTGGTCTATCCTGGAGGATGTTCCCTCCACATACATTATCTTTAATCATCACAATGATCCTGTGAGTAGGCATTATCCCTCTTTTGTGGATAAGGAAACCAAGGACAAGTAACTTGCTGAAAACCACACAGGGTAAATAGCAAAGCTGAGATTTGAGCCCGCATCTCCTGACTCCAGAGTCTGGAGCCTTCCTGTGAGAACATCTGCCTCTCACCTTCAACTCCAACTTACACACCTAAGACTAGTGCATAGGCTGGGTGCAGTGGCTCACGCCTGTAATCCTAGCACTCTGGGAGGCCGAAGCGGGAAGATCATTTGAAGTTTGAGACCAGCCTGAGCAAGAGTGAGACCCCGTCTCTACTAAAAATAGAAAGAAATTAGCTGGACAACTACAAATATATAGAAGTAATTAGCTGGGCATGGTGGTGCATGCCTGTAGTCCCAGCTATTTGGGAGGCTAAGGCTGGAGGATTTCTTGCGCCCAGGAGTTTGAGGTTGCTGTGAGTTAGGCTGACACCACAGCACTGTAGCCCAGGCAACACGGTGAGACTCGGTCTCAAAAAAAAAAAAAAAAAAAAGACTAGTGCATAAACTTATAGCTGTTAGCATTTTCCCCCATGGGGGACATGCTAATGATCCAAGTCTTCCTATCTTGTCTATGAGCAGTTGAGTTTTTAAATCTAAGTCCAGGACTTGATATGTGTGGAATAATGGGAGGAACCTGGACCTGCGAGTGAGGCAGAACTCCTTGGGTTCTGGCCACACACTGGGCTATGCCGAGGCAAGGCCGCCACCTGGACATTAGAAGCCTAATTTTCTTCAGTTGTGAAATGTTGATGTATGTTAAACGAGAACACGTGCCAAGCTCCTGGTAGAACACTCAGCGTGACACCACTCACACATCCTCATTGCCTTTCCCTTCTCGGAGTCTCACTTAGTTTTGGTTTGGGTTCCTCTTGCCTGCCAGTGTGCTTTGGATCCCAGTCCAGCCGTGTAGCAGAGGCCATTCCTCCAGCTGTTCTGGAGTAAGTAAGGAGGGCACCTCATGTTTGTATGGGATGGATACTAATAATCACCCAAATTATTGGGGAAAATATTGAGCACAATGCACCATTCTCCCACCCCACTTTTCCTGATTAACCTTCCCTTCAGGGTTCAGATGAGCTATTCATTCTGCTGGGGGCTCCCGACCCACCCGGGGCTGCCACAGGCACCTTCCTTGTTTTCCCGCCATCTCCTCACTTACCGCGCTCCCTTGATCACCAGCTGAGGCACCTGTAACCCAGTAGACACTGGGTCAGCCCCTTGAGGATGGAGGTTGGGTCACACATTAATCCTTACATCTTGGGGGCCTGGCACAGCACCTACCCAGCATTTAGGAAATATTAGCTGCATAAATATGTGTTTGAGTACTATAACCTTGAACTTACAAAACTCTGAGGCAAGAAATAGTATTCATGGAGGATTTCATGAAAGATGTGCAATTGATCTATTTAATCAGTAGTTCTCAGGTTTGGCTATATATTATAATCACCTGGAAACACAAAAGTCAGAACTTCTGGTTGGTTCATCCTGCATTGGTATTTGCAAAAGTTCCTAGGGCTTTCTGATGTGCAGCTAAGGTGGGAAAATCCACAGTTTACCACCAGAAAATGGTTTGCATATCCTGGCCCTTCATTAAAGCGCCTTTATTTTTATTTTTTATTTTTTTGAGACAGAGTCTTGCTCTGTTGCCCGGGCTAGAGTACCATGGTGTCAGCCTAGCTTACAGCAACCTCAAACTCCTAGGCTTAAGCAATCCTTCTGCCTCAGCCTCCCGAGTAGCTGGGACTACAGGCACGTGCCACCATGCCCGGCTAATTTTTTCTATATATTTTTAGTTGTCCAACTAACTTCTTTATATTTTTTAGTAGAGATGGGGTCTCGCTCTTGCTCAGGCTAGTCTTGAACTCCTGACCTCGAGCGATCCGCCTGCCTCGGCCTCCCAGAGTGCTAGGATTACAGGCGTGAGACACAGCGCCCAGCCTGAAGTGCCTTTATTGAATTATGTTTAGTCTTTAAGTCTAATTTGAGGAACTCTAGGATATAACTGTGTGGTTCTTGTTACTGGAGTTATGGGGGGATGTTGTTGTCAGTGGGTTTCCTTTGTGAAGATGCACAGGAGAGATTTCTGTTGGACATTGGCACCAAAAAAAGCTGTGCTCCACTTGAGCAACCTGTTCGTGTTTATCTTATAGATGCTGGGAATCACTTAAGTAACACTATTTTCCAAGCATGTAGTAGCTGCTGGAAAGCTCATGAGTACAGTGGCATCATCATAGCTCACTGCAGCCCTGAACTCCTGGGCTCAAGCATCCTCCTGCTTCAGCCTCCCAAGTAGCTAGGACTGCAGGCATGCACCATCATGCCCCATCATGCCCAACAATTTTTTTTTTTTTTTTGAGACAGAATCTCACTGTGTTGCCTGAGCTAGAGTGCTGTGGAGTCAGCCTGGCTCACAGCAACCTCAAACTCCTGGGCTCAAGCAATCCTCCTGCCTCAGCCTCCCGGGTAGCTGGGACTATAGGCATGTGCCACCATGCCCGGCTAATTTTTTTCTATATATATTTAGTTGGCCAATTAATTTCTTTCTATTATTAGTAGAGACAGGGTCTTGCGCTTGCTCAGGCTGGTCTCAAACTCCTGACCTTGAGCGATTGTCCCGCCTTGGCCTCCCAGAGTGCTAAGATTACAGGCGTGAGCCACCACACCCGGCCCCAACTAATTTTTTTTATTCTTTGTAGAGATAAGATCTTGCTGTGTTTCCCTGGGCTGGTCTTGAACTCCTGGCCTCAAGCTATCCTCCTGCTTCAGTATCCCCAGATGCTGGGATTACAGGTGTGAGCCACTGCACCTGGCCCAGCATAATGTGTTCAAGGTTCATCCATGTTGTAGCATGTGTTAGTACTTTATTCCTTTTTATCGCTGAGTACTATGCCGTCGTATGGATGTACCACATTTTGTTTTTCTGTTCATCAGGTGATGGACATTTGGGTTTCTACTTTTTGGCTATTATAAATTATGCTGCTAAAAACATGCATGTACAAGGTTTTATGTGAACATGCTTCAGTTCTCTTGGGCATGTGCCTAAGAGTGGTTTGCTGGGCCATATAGTAACTCTCTATGTTTAACGTTTTCAGATCCTTTCCTCACATTTCAATAAATGTTTTTGTCCTTTGTATGCATCTCTGTACACTGCAAATCTCTCTTTTTGGAAAGAGGCAGAGTATAAATAAATAAATAAATAAATCACAAAGCACTCCCAAGCCATCTGTTTAATAATCTGTGCGCGGATTTTGCCAGGATTCTATATTGAGCTGACTTGGTCTATAGTTTCCAGAAATACCTTCTGTCTCCTCGTGAAAATTTTCTTATCTCTAATGTCCTCATGATTTATCTGGGTTGTTTTTCAGTCCTACCTGCAAGGTATTTCATGACTCTGGTGTCTCGTCTGAATGGGGCCCGCAGAACTCGTCCACGGCAGTGAAAGCCCTTGTCATCTACCTTCTCATCTAGCTTGTGATGTACTTGGGATTTTTTATATCAAAGAAATTCATGCACATGATTAAAAATAAACTAGAACAGAAGAGCCTACAGCGATAAGTCCCCAAACTCATCCCTCCCACCTCTAGTCTTGCTCCCCAGAGGAGCTGCTTCTGTTTTAGCTCTTTATTCTGGGAGAAACTTCCAGATCTCTAAATAATATGCTAATGCTGCTTTTCCTTGGTTTTTCAAGTTTAAACATCCCCTTTTGATTTATAACTATGGAAAATGAGGATTTAGCTCACATATATCATCCAGACAACCCTCCCCTCGCCCTACCCCCCACATATTTATATAGCAGTTTTTGTTTCATTCCTCTAAATAAAATAAAATAAATCTGTTGATTACCTTTATTGCTTTAAGTACATATTTACATCTTTACTTTTCGTTACACCGGCTGTTCATAGTAGGTTTGACTCATTATTTTGTAGGATAAAAGATATCATCACTATTACCTTTCCTTTTTGGCTTCCCTTCCCAGCTTCTGTCTTCTAAACATTTACTTTAAATGGTCAATGTTGATAATATTTGTATTATAATTCTCGAACCATAATTAGGTCTCCTGTGCATTGCCTATAGGTTGGTTCTAAAAGTTTAAATTCAATAAATAGTGTTTACATTTTGTGATCATGTAAATATTGTTTACTGTAGAACCACACACTGTCCTGTAATTGATTTCATTTCTTTAGCTTTTCATAGAGTTTCAAGTTGCCTTTCTTCTTCTCCTTCCCATTTCCCTCTTTATTCTTTTCTTCTTGTCAGTATGTGCCCTGGTCATTTCCTCAAGTCTGTTTCCACTTCTCCAGCACATGGACAGAGGTCCCCTGTTTTCTAGGGACTTGTCACACAGAGCCCTGACCTTCTGCCACCCAGCTGTTGGCCTGGCAGCCCTTCCTCTCTCTCTTCCTTCCTCTCTTTTTCTTCTTTATTTATGCTCTCATTTTGTTGCACCACATCTTTAAGTAATTTCTCAAGAAGGCATGTGTGGAGTGTAGATTTTGAGTCCCTGGTGTCTGGAATTGTCATTGTTCTACCCTCATGTTTGGTAATTTGGATGGATGTAAAATTTTTGGTTGAAAATTGCTTTTGTCATAGAATATTAAAGGCCTTGTTCTAGCCTTTGCTAATGGGAATCCTGAGGCCCATCTGATTCTTATATTTTTAGAGGTAACCTTTTCTTTTCCCCTCTAAGGAAATTTTTAGGATCTAGATATACTATTATTCAGACATTAGACTAATTCTCTTACCTTCCAACACCATCTAATGAAATCTTTATTGCATGATCCTATCTTTAATTTCCAATAGTCACACTTACCCTTACTGCTGCTTTTCATAGCATCCTGTCCTTGCTGTGACGCCTTCTCAAATCTCTCTGAGGATTCCAATTAAATATTTAAAATTCTCTTTTATCTTCTATTTATTAAATTATTTCTCTTTCTTATGGAGCATTCCCCCACCTCCATTCATCTTTGTCTTTTTTTTTTTTTTTCATAGTAGAGGCTTTTTTTTTTTGAGACAGAGTCTCAGTTTGTTGCCCGGGCTAGAGTGCCATGGCGTTAGCCTAGCTCACAGCAACCTCAAACTCCTGGGCTCAAGCGATCCTTCTGCCTCAGCCTCCCGAGTAGCTGGGACTACAGGCATGCGCCACCATGCCCGGCTAATTTTTTCTATATACATTTGGTTGGCCAATTAATTTCTTTCTATTATTGGTAGAGATGGGGTCTCACTCTTGCTCAGGCTGGTTTCGAACTCCTGACCTTGAGCAATCCGCCCACCTCGGCCTCCCAGAGTGCTAGGATTACAGGCGTGAGCCACCGCGCCCGGCCCCAGCAAAATATCTTTTGAAAAATGAAGGCAAAATAGAAGCATTTTCAACATACAAAAGCTGAAAGAATCTATCAACAGCAGACCTCCTTGGAAATAAATGTTAAAGGAAGTCCCTTGGACAGAAAAAATAATAATACCAGATAAGTCTAGATCTACACAAAGGAATGAGCTAATTATAATTATAACTATAGTAGTTCATGTGTGTGTAATCCCAGCACTTTGAGAGGTGGAGAGAGGAAGACCACTTAAGGTCAGGAGTTCGAGACCAGCCTGGGTAACACAGTAAGACATCGTACCTACAAAAAATTGGCCAGGTGTGGTGGCACAGGCCAATAGCCCCAGCTACTCAGAAGCTACATGAGTGCCACTGCACTCCACTGCAAGGCCCTGGCCCAAAATAACAAAACAAAACACATGGGAACAATCCAGATGTCCAGCAACAGGTAAACGGAGGAACAAACTGAGTCCAGGCACTTAATGGAATAGACTCAGCAGTGAAAAGAAAGGAACTAGCCAGGAATGTGTCAATACAGATGAAAAGCAACATACTCATGATGAAAAAGGAGCCAGACAGAAATGAATACACACCATATGATTCCATTTACACAAAATTCTAGGAGAAGCAAAGTAATCCATAGTGACAGAAAGACCAGGGTGCTCTGGGGACTAGAGGGAATGAGGAGGAGGAGGGGGCAGCAGAGGGAGTGATTTGGAAGGAGGAAACATGGGTGACAGATCTGTTCACTATCTTGATGGTGTTGATGGCTTCATGAGTGTCTACATTTGTCAAAACTTAGCAAATTGTATGCTTCATATGCCATTTATAGTATGTCGATTATACTCGATAAAGCGGTTTAAAAAATTTTGTCCCATGGAACTTTCATTCTAGTGACACTCAAAATAGCACAAATGAAGGAGTCGACCCAAATCCAACACACCGGCTCTATCGTCACATGACACCTTGTATAATTACTTCTTTATGTGGCTCTTCCTTCTCCCACTACGATGTGAGGTTTCAGAGGGCAGGGACTCAGTCCACCTTCACTGATGACATGTAACAAGATGAAGAAAAGTTCACTCTATTGTCACCAAGTTCCTCTGAGAAAGACAGTCACTCTTGCTGGACAAATGGCTCCCTGAGTCTGGCTGGGGTCAGGGAGTCCCTGAAGGACACTAGAGAGAACCACTGGCACCAGGACTCAGAGACCTGGGGAAGCTGCATTTGACAAGGTGGGGGCAGGCGCGGGGTAGCCAGAGGGTAGGACGTGCCTCGGGCCTCCTCCCTGCCGTTGCCCTCTGCACCCCCCAGCTTTCTATCTCTGCTGCAAGGCTGTTGAATGCCTGGGGCCTGCAGATTTCTTTTTCTTGAGTGGACTTGGTGAAGAAACAGCTGTGTGCATCAGAGTGATGTGGGAGAATGAGAGAATGAGGATGCACCAGACTCTGGGGAGATTTGGGGTTTCCTCAGACCGTGGAATGGGAGTTCAAGGCACTCCTCCCTGGGCATCATGTCGAGGAGGTGCCTGTCGGGAGTGAGCATCAGCATGGCCGAAAGGTCAGAGATTCCCAAGGTTACAAAGTAAACAAACCCAGGCTCTTGCTCTCACCACCTCTCTGCGACTTTCTCTCAAAAGCTCTGTGCCCACAGAGAGAGATCATTATATTCTTTTCTTCATGGCGAAGCATAAACCTTGGAAAGAAAAAGAACAGAATAATTGCAAGCTCCTCCCCCCTCCCAATTAGCTGCAGAGAGAAGCTGGCTTTTCCCAGGGCTGGTGCGTGTCCCGCGTCCTCCTGGAATCCTGGGGTGAATGGCTCCAGATTTGGGGGATGGCCCCCTGGGTGGGCATATAGGAGTCTGGGGGAGAACTGGCCAAATAATCAGGGCATTCACATGAGGGGCTTTGTTTGCTGTTTCAGTGCAAATTAGCAATTAGCAGGGACTGGCGCTGGGCCACCTCTCCTTGCAAGGCCAACTGGCAGCATGTGTCATTTGGTTCTTGGCTGGGGACCCACAGGCTGGGTGGCAGGGAGCAGGCAGTGTCGAGGCTGGACCACAAGCATAGCAGGCCTCCACCTTGCTGACTGCTCCTGCTCCTGGGCATGGTGCCGAAGGACACTCCCCCACAGTAAGCTGCCTCCTCCTGCAAGAAAGTAGGGTACCAAGCCGGGCAGGACAGGGCTCGTGGAGCCTCGGTTCCACCATTGCACTCAATGGAAGGAAACAAAGGAAGAGTGAGTGCTTTGCATAAGCTCAACCAGCTAGGAAGGGCTGGAGCCAGGGCCCAAATTCTCCTGCTCCCTTATTTAAGACACTTTTCTGAAACCAAAGGTTCTCAAACTTGAGTGAGCCTTAGCATGCCCTGGAGGACTTGTGGGAACACAGATTACCGGCCCCACCCTAGAGTTTCCGATGCATTTGCATTTCTAACAAGCTCCCGGTGATGCTGATGCTGGTGGTCCTGGGACCACACTTTGAGAATCACCACCCAAAAGCATGTTTTGTACGGTAATGAGAGAGAACACTCCTTCCCTTATTCATACTCAAAATAATTGTGGGGTGTAAGTAAAGCCTAGCAGGAAGAATGGGGAACTAGGCAAATCATTTAATTGGCATCAGAAAGCAAAAGAAATAGGGATTCAGATGGATGATCTACTTCACCAAACAAGAAAGTTAGATGAACATGGAAGTTTGGCAGATAATTCATGTGGGCTGTGTAGAAAGCTGGAGAAACTGGGATTTTAGCAAAATAAATGATTTACTGATGATCTCTTTGGAATATATGCAAAGAAACCAACCTCACAGCAGACCACAGAATGACCCTGCAGCCAGGGCAATGCACGCCTTCCTTTCAGGGCTGCCCTGGATTGGTATCCAAAGCTTAAAGATTTCCAACCTCCTGGCAGCTCCCCATCCCCCCAGGGCCCAAGGAACTGTCCAGGTGAGCCACAAAACCTTTGCTTTTACTGGAGACAGTTGCCCAGACCTAAAGTGGCCAGATTTATCAAATAAAAATACAAGGTGACCAGTTAAATTTGAATTTCAGATAAACAACAATTATTTGGTCTAAGTCAGGAGTGGGGAACCTGCGGTCTTACGGCCACTTGTGGCCTTCTGGGTCCTCAAGTGTGGCCTTTTGACTGAATCTAAATTTTATAGAACAAATCCTTTTATTTTTATAATACATTTTGGTTCCTCTTTTATATTTTTGTTTTATTTTTAAAATTAATGTATTTAAAATACCAAAGAATAAATTAAGTTTCAACAAAATAATCCTTCCAGATTGACCAGCACAATTAGAACATGAGTAAGCCATGAGGGCTAAATTGACGGCTGCTACACTCATGATTGAGTTCTAACTTCCCCCACCTGACTGGCGCCACTACCGCACAACGCTGGTTGGCGAGAGTTTATGGGGGTCGAATACACCAATCTGTTATCAGCTTTTGACAACAGTGCACTGTGTTTCTGTTTGCAGTGGAATTTGTGAATAGTGGCACAGCTTGACAGTATTTCTTAATTCTGGCTGCTTAACAACCCATCATGTCAAAGAAGACCAAGAGAACACTGAAGGAAGAAAACAGATTTTTAAATGAGGATTGGGAATATTATCTTGTTTCTGCTAAAGATAAGATGATTTCCTTGCTTTGTGGTACTGCAATATCAACATTAAAGAAATTCAATGTTTATCAGCATTATAACACTCAAAAGGACCACAAATATTTTAAATTAGAGGGAAAGATGTCAAAGGTTGAATTGCAGAAATTAACAGGTAAAAATCAAAAACAAAGACAATCATTTCAAGCAGCAATAAGACCTGGAAATAATGCCACTGAAGCAACTTATAAAGTAGCTTCTATACTCAGGAAAAAAGGAAAGGCATTCAGTGATGTAGAAATTGTGAAAGAATGCATTGTCAAAGTTGTAGGATGCTTAGACCCTGATACTGTTTCAAATATTATACAAACAATTGCCTCTTTCAAGAAGAACCACTGGCAGCATGAATTAACCTTCAACCTAACAGAACAAACTTCATGCAATATGTCAAAAGGAAAATACATATTATGCAATCATTTTGGATGAATCAACTGATACTACTGATTCAGCATAGGTTTTATACTTTATTTGGGTCATAAGAGAATATTTTCATTGCTACAAAGAGTTACTCCCTTTGGACACTCTTATAAACAGAACACGGGGAATAGATATCTTCAACAACTTTCAAGATAAATGTGGTGAAGTTGGACCGAACTTGGTAAATTTAGTGAGTGTATGTACAGCTGGTGTACCTTCCATGACAGGAAAACATGAAGGGTTTATTGCACAGATAAAAAAAGTATTAACAGATCCAGAGGCTCTCATTTCTTTTCATTGTATTGTGAATCAGCAAAATCTCTGTGCTAAAGCTACTATTTTAAGTGACACTTTGCAACAAGTTATAAGTATTAAGTATATTCATGCAAATGCAATAGGGCATCCTCAGTTTTGTAACATGCTAAAGTTGAACATGAGGTATTCAGTGTGGATTTGCCACATCATTCTAAAGTGCATTGGCTATTACTGGAACAGGTGTTAGCAAAAATTTTATCTCTGTGAGAACAGACAGTTAAATCTTATGAGGAACAGAATCAGCAATGTGAGTTATTGAAAGAAGATTTGTATCAGAATGCAGCATTTCTCTGTGATATCATGTCAAATCAAAATGACTTGAATATGTCTTTGCAAGGTACAACTAAGCCTATATATGATATGTGGCAAAAAATCCAAGCATTTCAAAAAAGTTATCTTTTTTCAAAACACTTCTTTTTCAAAAGGAAATTTTGGATAAACATTTTCCCCAGTTATCAGAGGTTCTTGATGAGCAGGGTGACATATGCAAATCATTTTTAAAATATCGGCTGTTATAGACCTATTAATTGGAGAATACAATGAAAGGTTCACTGACTTTGAGAATCATGACATCACACTCAAATTAGCATTTTAGCCTCACCTAGTGGATATCACCAAGGCACCTAAAGAACTACAGATGGAATTGATAGAGCTCTCAGTAGATGACCTTTTAAAGTCATTGTTTGATGCTAAGAACGATCCAATTGAAATAGGGAAAAATGCTGTAGAATACTCATGCCTTTGGCAACATGCCCATAAAACGCTTTCTTGCTTTTCAACCATGTATTGCTATGAATCTACATTCTCCTACCTAACCTAAATCAAGATGCCTTTAGGATGACAAATGACTGATACCTATCTAGAGGACCAACTGAAACTGCAGACCTCCATGCTGCAACCAAACATTCAAATGCTTTCCAATAAAAAGCAGATACAACAAAGTCAATAAAAGGTTAGTTAACTTTAAAATTAACAAATACTTTTGATTTTTTGAAATTATTAAGTACATAGTAGTTAGATTTTTACAAAATAATGTACATTTTTAAGTATATCTAATTGAAGTTTCTTGAATGAGGCCTTATTTGATTACAGCTAAATTAATGCGGCCTTCAAACATGAAAAGGTTCTCCACCCTGGTCTAACTATTCCCAAATAATGCATGGAGCACACAGACTAACCCCTTTCATCTGGCAACCTTACCCATCTCCAGCCCATTCCTGCTGACCTGCATCTAACCCACAGACCCGCCTTGCCCACTCCTGTGGAGGGGGTACTCCAGATCAAATTATTTCATCCATCAAAGTGTAAAGAACCATGTCTGGCGCAAGGGTAGTGCTCAGTGAATAGCAGCTCTCCTGTCTCCTTGTGTGTACAAATGTCCTCCCATGTAGTTCACATGTCACCTTGCCAGATTATCATAATTCCATTTTACAAATGAGGAAACCAAGGTTCACAGCCAGCAAGGGATGGAGCAAGATTTAAACCACACCCACTCCTACTCCAAAGCCAGTCTCCCTGCAGCTAACATCACGTTTCTGCACGACTGTCACTGTCCCCATGGATTGGCACAAGTGTGTGGGGGTCAGTCTCAGCCAGGCTCTCCCTAGACTCCCTCGCATGGAGGCAGTCTTGGCCTTAGCCTGTTCCATGTGTGAGATCTTGGTGATTCACATGAGGAGGGTAACTCAGGAAAGTGGTAGATATTACAGTGAAAGGAACATAGACTTAAGTGTCAGCCAGACCAAGCCTTCAATCCTGGCTCGGTCACCCCCAACTATGTGACCTTGGACAGGTGTCTTAACCTTTCTGAATTTCAATTTGCTAACCTGAAAAATGGGACCAACCATGCCCATCATTCCTGCTTTCCTGGGCTGCTGGGAGACTGAAACAGAACAGTTGGCAGCAAATCGTTTTGCACATTGAAAGGGACTACCAGGGGATGTCAGGGTTTCCGGTGAGCCCTGGTTCTCAGGGCATGGGTGAGAGCCAAAGGTCCCTCAGGAGGCTGGCTCTGAGGTGCTGAGCTTGAGACTGAGGTTTTCCAGGTCTCGCAGTGGCTCTATCAACCCACAACAGCAAAATGCCCCTCCTGAGATGTTTCCCACAGTGCCTTTCAGTCGTTGTTTAAAGAGTGTTGCAAATCTGTCTCTTTAATTTACTTGAATGAGCTCATCTCATCTAAGATGCTAATTATTGTTAGGGCCGCCAGCCATGCTGGCTTGCCAGGGCTAAAGAGCTTCTTGGGACATAAAACTTTCAGTTTTATAACTGGGACAATTCCAGGAAAACCAAGACAAATTGCTCTCCCTAGTCATTGTTGTCGTTTTTATCATTATTATTAAACCCCTTATATTTGGAATCTTTTTACTCTTTATATCTCCTTCTACTGCATTTCTTAGCCCCTGCCATCACTTCCTGTTCCCAGCAATTGTCCTTACTGGTCCGCACTGTGTGGTGCCCACAGTGGCTTCACGGCCAGTATTTGTTTGGATCCTCTCACTGTCCCCAGGAGATACACACTGCAGTTCCCGGGTGCTCTGGGCTGGGAATTAATATGGCTCCTCCCTCCCTCCCCCTGCAGGAGTCCGAGGGATCTGCATTTTCTCTGCCTCTCAGCTTCTGGAGGTGGCTGGATCCCCAAGCTGTTCCCAGGCAGGAACAACAACGAAGACAGAGGGAAACTCTTGGGGAAAAAAAAACATCTGGGGCCCTTCACCCCCTTCCACAATGAGGGTTTAATGCAGGCGCAATTGTGACTCCCTTCTGTGAACCAAGTGCCAACAGCAGCCTTCCAAGGTGGGGTCCAAATTCCCCAGGTGCACCTCACTGGAGCCAGAGGAGCAGAACGGGCGTGTTCACCCTGAGCGCAGAACCCACCACAGCTCGGCGGGGTAATTAAAAGCATGAGGATGCCTAATGCAGCTCTTCAGCCGTGGCGGGCGTGAATTAGACGTGTTGCTTTGTTGCTTTGTTTGCTCATTAATTCAGTCCAGACGCTGGGTTTTTGAGGAATTATAATGTTCTCAGTGCTCCAAGAGAGACCACAGAGGTTGGAAAACAGGCTCTCAGAACTAGAAGGCTGTTATCCTGGAAATGGACCCCATGGAAGTCCGGAAGAAGGGCTCTGGAGCGAGCTAGAGCTGGGTTAGGATCCAGGCCATGCCTCTTAGCAAGGCTGTGCGTTAGGCAAGGCTCCTGGCCTTTTCCTGCTCCGGGAAAGGGACTTGGGTAGTACCTAACTCACAGAGCTGTGACATGGAGAGGGAAGCTTCGCCCCGTGTGAAGTGCCAAGCAAAACTCCAGGCACACAGAGGTGTTCACAAACAGTGCACGGCTTGCAGTAGTAATGGGGAGGGTGGCCTGACCACCCAGACATCTGCGTTCCTGCGTCAACCATGTTTGCAAGCAAAATCCTAAATCAAACATTTCAAATGTGTTTATGTGATGGGCTCAGAAGTGATTTTTAAATTATGTTAATATTTCGTCTAGCCCCTTTGACCTGCTGAGACATTCAAGAACCTCTGGTCTTAACATTACTAAGAACAACAATAGCGATTGTGCCGGAATGTTAAGGACACGCCAGGCACCATGGCAAGCACAGTGCAGGTACCACCCACTCCAGTTAATCCTCCCAGAGAACTACATTTAAGATGAGGGAATTAAAGCACAGAGACACTGAGGGCCTTGCGCGAGGTTACGCTGGTGAAGGCGGGATTTGAGCCCAGGCAGTCTGCCTCATGATCCGCATCCTAAACCATCCTGGTCTGAATGCGGGGCTCCAGACCACGACTCACGCCGTGTTGTATGTCTGCTAGGACTCCTTGTTTCTATGTGCAGGGACTAATGCCAGACAAGTTTGTTACAATGCAGCAGTAAAATTTTCATTCCTGAGATAAGAAGATGCACAGAAAGGGTGCATGGAGTATCATGGTTTTTACAATAAGAATTTCAGCAGCATGAAATAGTGAGCAGATGTTACCTTGCGGAATGTAACTACTCCACTCACCATCCTTCTTCCGAACCACCATTCTCCCGACCAAACCCTAGTCTTCAGTTGAGGGCTGCTAGACAGAAGTTGGGTAGAGGGAAGAATGGTTCTTATCCCAAAAGGAAAACGGCGAACTTGCAAGAAAGAAGCACAGAGTGGGGAAATCAACACTGGGCCTGGCAGTCAGGTCACCGGGGTTCGAACCTGCTCTGCCACCCAGGGGCTGGGGCAGCAAGCAGGTCACTTGGCTCACTGTGTCAGCCAGCGAGCCACAGCCGGGCAGCCTCAGCGTCTGCAGCTGTTGCCCCACAGCTCTGGAGGCCAGAAGTGCAAGAGCAAGGTGTCGCAGGGTTGGCTCCTCCCGAGGCTGTGAGGGCAGCCGGCTCCCGGTCTCTCCGGGCTCCAACAGGCCATCTTCCTCCTGCACTGCCTGTGTCCAAATGTCCCGTTGTATGAGGACCTTGTTCGTATTGGATTAGAGCCTACTCTAATGACCCCATGCCACCTTAATTACCTCTTTAAGGGTCCTGTCTCCAAACTCCGTCACATTCTGAGGTCCAGAGGGCTTTGGCACGTGAATGGGGGGGACACTCAGCCTGTGACACTCACCAAGTCCCGGCCTTCTGGTCTGTACCATGAGATTGTTATATTCATTCCTCCTTCCCTTATTCGACTAAAAATCCCTTTTGGATCCTCCACCAGACTTCATATTTTTCCACCAGTCAACCAACTTTTGTTCATCTCGTATCAGACCCCAGACCCTGTGCTAGGCTCAGGGCAGAGCCAAGGTGGCCCCAGAGGGCTCCCTCAGACAAGTGTGGGACTCAGACTATGAGCAGATGCTCAGATGGAAGCAGGTTCTAGATGCAGGGGCTGCTCAGGGAACCACTTTTCTCAGGGGTCAAGGAGGTCTTCACAGAGCCCCTGACCTGAGCATGAACACATGAATAGGAGTTCACTCACTAGGGAGGGATCAGGGCATTCTGAGCACAGGGCTCCAGCCAGATAAAGCCTACAGTGTAAATCTGCTGTTGTTTGGCTTGCCAGGATGAGCCAGGTCCCCGTAGGACGTCCAACCTGCTGTCATTTCTTTCAGCTGGGCTTCCAACTTCCACCCGACATTGCCAGCGGTGCAGCCCCTGCCTCTGCAGCTCCTGGGCTCTTTTGCCCACACTGGGCTCTGGAGAGGGAGCTTGCAGGCCAAAGCCGGTGGGCAGTTGGCCCGTGGAGCACTCACTGGGTGTGATGTTTCCATGCACAGGTGCACATGTGTGTGGGGACATGTATGTGAGAGACAGAGAGAAGGAGAGAAAGTGCTTTTATCCAGAGCAAGCCAAGGCTATCTGTGATCTTCAGAGCCTGGGAATTAACCTTAATTAGCAGCCTGGTCTGTTCAGTTCACCTCTCTGAGCCTCAGGGTTCCCCATTAGCAAAATGGAGGGACAAAACCTAAAGCCCAACTAACAGAATCAACACGTGCAAAGTGCTTAAATGTGCACCTTGAATGTTCAAATAACACTCATGGGCCGTTTTGATTTTTAGCACTGTCATCTTGTAGATTTGTTGTCTCAGCTAAACGCGGCGCTGTGTGCGAGGGCCCAAAGCAGTGCCAGGAATACCTCAGCTGCTCGATGGGTGGCAGACGTTAATTTTAGGAAGAAATGCTCAGATCCAAAACATCTGGCTTGATGTCCCCAGACAGAGCTGAAGTGCCAAGGCTCCCTTTCATTGTACCAGAAGGTACAAGTTCAGAATAGTGAGAACCTTGACCAACATTGCAGAGCGCCTTCTGTTTGCATTATTCTAAGTTCTAGATTGCTTAATTTCATCTCCATAGTATGAGCAGATGAGTCATTTAACTACGCAGTAAATGTAACGTCCACTTCTTTTGTGCCCCTTTTAAAGAGGAGGAAGCTGAGGCACAGAGAGGCTGAGTGATTTGTCCAAGATCACATAGCAGGTGAGTGGTGAAGCCAGACGCATTGTAGAGCTCTGGCTCCGAGCTCTCTCTCTTAGGAGGTGGGGCTCATCCTTAAACGGAATCAGCTCAACCCAGCCATTCGCGCCAAGAGGCAGAAAGGGCCGGCTGCCAGAACCATCTGAAGGCCCACACCCACGTGACAGAAGTGTGGTCTCAGCCCCCAGCTGCCCACAGCCTGCCAAACAGACGGTCACGTCACGGGCTGGTTCCCTCACACACAGTCAACCAACCTTAAACAACCGTCGTGAATCCTTGTCCTGTCTTGACAGCTCGGCGGTCCACCTAGGAGGTCACTTAGGAGGTCCTCCTCTGCCCACCCAGCTGCTTCCGGAGCTCAGTCAGGTCCTGCAGGAGGAAGCCGATCCCAGGGAAAGCGGCACGGAGGGGTGGTTTGCCCATTCAGTGTTAACTGTGCTATGTGCTCACAGGTCCCCTTGGCCTCCAGGGGGTTAAGGCCTCGGCCTTCCGCAGCTGCTCAGCATTGCACTGGCAGGCGGGCAAGAGATGGCTTTTGTGGCCTGGTCAGTCACTCACTGTAAGAAGCTGGCACTCCCACCCCCACTCTACGCCTCCTACCCCAGCTTGGCTGAGTGAGTGAGTGTGTGTGCGTGCGTGTAATGGAGAGAGAGACAGATTCAGAGAACTTTCTGGCAAACTCAAGCTCTGCCACTAACTAGCTGAGTGACCCTAAAAAGTCACTCACATTTTGGGAGCTTAGTTTTCTCATCTGGAAAATGAGGGGTCTGGACAACATCAGTATTTTCAAACCCAGAAGAATCCTAGAAATTTCTGGATATGCTTGGCCTAATTTAAAATCCTGGGATTGATAAAAAGTGAATTCCATTCCAGAAAGCATCACCGTGGTCAGAATTAACATTCACTGAGCCCAGCAGGGTACAGGACGGTGCCCCGAGAGCCGGGCCACTGAGAGGTGGCACATCACTGCTCCGTGCCAAACTGTTAGCGTCTTCACCGGAGTTTCAGTTAACCGACAAAGCAATCAAATCGCAAGTATTTAATGCCACTGTGGCCCAAGGAAAAGCCAGAAACAGCCTAAGCTTGTCTCTGAGTTCAAGTCCCAGTCCATCGAGCTCAGAGCCTCATCTGTAAATCGTGGATTTGAATGCTGCCCTCAGAGCTCGTGAGAACCGAAGGAAGTGACATTTGGACACGTCCATAGTCATCAATAACATGCCCGTTTCTCTCTTCTGAGATCATCAAAGTTGAGAGTCTTGACCATGCCACGGAGAATGAAGATAAGAACTTTAGGCTCAAAGAATTGTTTTCCTTGGCTGGGGAGAAAAGACAAAACGCAGTGTGGCTTTGAGTGTGTGGGGGGGCTGCTGGCGACAGCGTCTGCAGGGTCTGCAGAGCTGAGCAGCCACTCCTCAAACCAGGCAGAACCCCGCTTCCCAGGTGCCCCTCCCCTGAACATTGCTCTAGAGTTCCCCTTTGGAAACCAATCTTAGAACCAGAGAAATGTCTTTCAAATACATCACTGTTGTTGGTAATTCATTTGTTCACTCAACAAACACTCACTGAAGTAAGTACTATGTCTTAGTGCTTGTGGAACTGCTGAGAAATGAAACCGTGACCGTGACAGTACGGTCTGCCCTCAGTGTCCACATGGAATCTGAGAGCTGACTCTGAGGGATTTGGAGATCCTGGAGCCAATCCCCGTGGATGCGGAGGGCAGGCTGTATTCCCATTGTTGGGATTTTATCGCTGATGCAGTGGTTGTTGCTTTGTTGAGAATGTTATCCCTGTTCTATTGTTGAGAATGTTATCCCTGTTCTAAAACATTCAATACTTTGGGTTTGATTATTTTTAAAGTCAAAAGTTGTCTGGAGCTAAACATAGCAACTCAGAAACTGACGGAAGGGAGTAACAGTCGGGAGATGGCAGGGTGCTGCTCATAAAGCCCGTTCCCATAAACTCACTTGCGTTGCCCTGGCAACACCCCTGTGGAAAAGGAATGATTCTTCCTATTATGCAAATGAGAAAAATAGAGCTCAGAGAGAGCAAAGGTCTCTTTGGATGTCGCACGTCAGCAAGTGATTGCGCTGTCCCCTGCTGCAGTGGCCTGGCTGGTGATCTCACGGCTACCGAAGGGTTCATTAATAGCCTGATTCCTTACCCCTCCCAGAGGCCATACTCTGTCATGTGACTTTTTAAATTCCCCACCCCCAAATAAGGCTACTTCCCCACAATTTGACTTTGGCTTCAGCCATGTGGCTTGGTCAAGGGCATGCTGGCAGGCTGACATGGCCAGTGGCTGGGACACGTTTGGACAGTTGGGTGTCTGTGCCTGGTCAGGACCTGGTTCTTGGAGGGCCTGAGAGGCGTGTGGAACCGAGTTGCCAGTGGAGTGTGCTGAGAGCAGGGCCACCACCAGCCGCCTCCCGCTGACCTGCAAGCCGGGAAATGCTCGGCTGTGTGCTGGCGAGATCCAGGCTTGTTCATTGCGCAGCATTGTTGTGGGTAACATGCATCATCTTATCCTGTTTTTAGGCCACAGTGGCAGCTACAGTAGGGACGAGTTCACCTCAACGTGAGGTTGAGTACTCCCAGAGCTTACCCAGTGGCTAAGACACGAGACAAATGAGGCATGCGTTCTTGGAGCATCTATCTTCCTAGACAAGTCATTCAAAGCATTACTTCTATGCTAAAAGCAGACTTGGTTATAATGTACAGCAAGATGCAAGGTATATATGAATGAAGATAAAATATTGATCTTAAATTACATTGTCCTCTTTCGAAGAGACCACTGTAAACTTTCCTCCCAGAACCCCCAAGACTGCCTGGCTCTTTGGCAGAAGTACTTCCGTAGAACAATGAAGCACTGGTCTAAAGGTGGACCAGGAGGCACTGGGAGAAAGTTCTAGTGTTTTCCAGCTGCATGACTCTTGGCAAGTCACCAGCCTCCAGGAGCCTCTGCCTTCTCATCTGTGAGAGTGATCCAGGCTCCAACCGAGGAGTGTGAGGAAAATCACAGAACATAGGGAATTTATGTTGCAAGTATAAAGTATGGATAACACGTATGGTCTAATAAATAAATAACAATAACAACAATAATAAGTTTCTGTTTGGCACAAACACAGCTGTCCACCTTCCTGTGGCAATAACTCTGCTTAGAAACCCCAAGCAGTAAGTTCTGTCTCCTAGAATTCAAGAGGGACCTCTGAAATCATAGCGTGCCCTTGCCAAGCCCCTAACGATGGATTCCACACTGGCGCTGCTCTTATTTATCATCCAGGAGTGTTTATGGGTGCTGGTGGAGTTCAAAGCACTGTCAGAACCTACAGGCAGACATGGTCTCTTCCCTGAAAATAAACGAAGCCTTGAAATATTATATTTTTTATTTGTGCCATGGGCTTTCTAAAAAATAACATGCCTTGCACAATGTTTTCCTTTCCTTGCTTAAATGCTCTCATCCTGAGCAGGAAAGAACAGTACATGGAAGAATTTGCAGGCAGAGGGATCAAGTGGGAATTTTCAGAGGTCTCTGGGTCCTGTAGGATCTCTAAGCTCCGCGGGTTCTGGAGTCAGAGAACCTGGCTGCCCAAAGGAGACAGCCCAGGAGCTTCCACCTGCCTTTGCCACCTCCACCAGCTGCCCACCCAGCCCCATTGGTTGCACCTCTCAATGCCCCATGGGCCCCTCCCCCAGCCCTGCAGGCCCCGCAGGCCCAGCCCATTGCCCCATTGCTCCCGGCCTTGCATTTGCACCGCGACCTCACTGCCAGTTCCCTCCCATCCAGCCTCCCCTGCGACAGAGTCCTCCTCCTGAACCCAACATCTCACGGCATCTTTAGTGCTCTCCCGTTGCCAGTGGGTAGAAGTCCAATGTCCTTAGTTTAGAAGACAAAGACCGTTGCAGTCTGGCTTCAACTTTCCTACTCAGCCTCATCCTCACCCGTCATTTCCTGGCAGAAGACCCATCAGCCACGACAATGGACCACAATTCCCATGCTGCGAGGCCTTCTCCTGCCTCTGGTTAGGCCTCTGTATCTACCTCCCCGCCTGGGAGACTCCCACTCAGCCTGAGTCCAATACGATCATCTTGGGGAAAGTGTCCACTCATCAGCAAAAGTATACCGAGGCCCTGGGCCCCACACTTACTTTAATGTTCTGCTATCACCGTCCTGAAATTCTTAAGGATGCTGTCTTTGAACTTGTGTTTTGTAAGGGAAGTTCCGTGGAACAAGCGGGCGGAAGGAACATACACCAGGTGTGCACACGCTGTCCCCTGCCACCCGTTCCCACCGAGCTCCCAGAAGATCCTGGATTTCTGATGGATCCGCAAAGCACCAGAGTTCAGCCAGACCCACAGCAACTGCAAGGCAAGCATGTGGCCTCCGGGACCAAGCGGCAAGGGTTCCAACAGCCCCCAGAGGCCACACTTTTTGTTACAATCAGCACTTGGATCAAAGGCAGAAAAACGGCAGTGGTGTTCTAAGAACCATGAGTGACCGAAGAGCCCTACCAGACCCTTCCTCACTCACGTGGCTTCCCTGTGTTAGCCACCCACTGACACTGAAAGCGACGACATCAAAGAAAGACAGGGCAAGCCGCCATTCCTTTTCCTTTCAGTCCTGCTCGTCAGGAGCGTGCAGGGAGAGAGCAGTGGTGGAATGTGCATGTGTCAAGAAGTGGAGTCAAAGCAGCTGAGTCCGTCTTGTGCCACACTTCCACTGAACACACGCGCCTGTGCGAGCTACAGGACACGACAGGAACATGCAATTCCTGAGATTCCACACGAGCCCAACGCTCTTATATCCGCATTTAAAATGGGCATCACACAATTTAAAGATAAAAGATACAATTCGTGCTAATCACTTTGACTCTTTATTCACTTAGATTTCTATTAAATAGTAAATTTAAAGAACAGCATGGCAGGGCAAGGGAGAAACCGCAAAAGAACAGATGACTTATGTTTTAATAGCTTTGAAAGCATTTTCCTCCATTTTTTTTAACCAAGGGCCCCCCGTTTTCATTTTGCATCCTAGCCTGCCTCACCTGGGGAGACAGACCCCGCTGAGAGGTGTCCTCTGCGCTCTGAGTCCTGAGTGAGGACAGAGATGAGATGGACAGTGACAGCTGCAGACTGGTGAGCTCACAGCTCAGTGTCCATCCCTCCTTCCCGCACGTGGCTCGCTGCATGGGCATTGCTCAGTGTCCTCCTGCCCCCGGGACTGTGGGCCCTCCTTGGTGCCTGGGCCCTGGCACCAAGGAGTCCTCGGTGAGCGTCTGTGAAGGACCTGGTGACCTTTGACTTGATACCTTCTCTTTGTTCACATGATCAATTGATTCTTATCCAATGGACGCTTCGTTCTAGGGATGCTTGTTTTGAATTAAATGTCTTTTTGCCATTCCTTTTAAAATCCACACACATACATGCCTACACACTGAAATTGCTTTTGATTAAGGGAGTGAGGACATGAAGATTAATAAAAAGTGAGATGTGCATGGGCCCTCCTGCCAGGAGGTTTGTGGGGGTCATTATTTTACAGACAGGGACACTGAGACCCACAGAGGTTAGGTGGTTATCCCAAGACAACATCGGGGCCTGTGCCTGCCGTGTGCCGGGCACGGTGCTGTGACTGGGAGAGAGATGCAGTGACGAGCAAAAGCAGGTGCGCATCCTTCTGTCAAGGTCACCACAATCTCCTGGAAGGAGAGACGTCAATCAAACAGCCAAAACGAAGATAAGAATGCTGAGGGCAAGACGCGCAGCTGGGGAAAGCCACTGCAAGGCGCTTACGCGGGATACGTGTTGGGGAGGGCTTCCTAGGGAAGTCGCACCCATGCGGAGGGTGGAAGGACAAGTAGGACATGTCCAGGTAAAGTCAGGGGTTGGGATAGAAATAGGGCTGCCAAGACACCCAGTTAAATTTGAATTTCAGATATACAACAAATAATGTTTCGCATAACTATTACATTGCATGAGACAGGCTTATCCTAAACCATTACTCGTTGTTTATCTGATATTCAAATTAACTGCACCTCCGCCTGTTTTGTTTGTTGGATAGTTTTATTTACTAATAGTTTAAGTATCTGGCATCCTGAGATAGGAAGGGTATTCAGGACAGAGGCAATAGCATATGCAAAGTGATGATCACAGGAGGAAGTTCAACATAAGTAAGAAAACGCAGGAAGACCAGTGTGACTAGGCACACAAATCCTCAGTTTCCTTGTCTGTGAAATGGGAGCTGTAACAGCACCTATCTCCTAGGACTGCGTATATGTAAAGTGTTCCCCATACAGCTGGTGCATAGTCAGTGCTTGATACAAGTTAGATGCCATCATGCCTTCTCCTCCACCATCATCTTCCCCTCTCTTTTCTACTGCCTCCAACCAGTTCTAGATCCTTCCAGACCCTCACAATTGCCTCCTAACTGCCTGCGTTTAGGAAGAGTAGTCAGATTCTGATCAACATTCTGAACAAAGAAGGCCTTGGAAATTGAAGATTTTGTTGGGTGTCAAATTAAGCTATTGAAAATGTCCATGTTAGTAAACATTTTATATACTATTAATAAAATAACTAAAATGCTTACTGGAAGACAATGACTCATGAGCAAAAATGGCTGCTACAGAGAAGCCACATGCCACTAGAATACGGAGTCTGTTACTGCAGCAGAGGCCGCAGGTAGACGCTGATTTCTCCCTTACACCTGCTGGCTAGCCAGGCGGCCCCTCGGCATCTGGGACCTAAGCTTCTCCGAGACTGTTGTCCTGCCACCTCTGCGATGTTGTTTTACAGTCGCCTCTGACAATTCCAACATCCGAGACCTCTGCAGGTCTATACCCACTGCCTGTTATTTCTGCTGGTTATTCCTCACGGGGTCTCATTTCCTTGTTCTCTTGTTTGTGTGAGTTAAACGAATGAATAAGGAGCCACCCACGCCACGTCTGTATTCCAGCCAGCAGGAAGGGAAGGAATGGTTGGAGAGGTGACAACCTCTCCCTTTAAGTGCACAACTCAGAGCTCATATAAGTCATACTCACAGCCTTTGGCCAAAACTGTGACATACAGCTGTAGCTAGCTGTAAAGAATGCTGAAGAATGTACTCTTGGAGGATGGCCGCATGCTCAGCCAAAACGTCAGGCTTCTATTACCATAGAAAGAGAGGAGAGTGGGCATCAGAACACATCGCAGTCTGCCAACAGCTGAGGCGCAAAAGCCACTCAAAATAGACTTAGCTGACATTTCGTCCCATCTGGGCTCTGTGCTGCTACAAGGAATGAGGCTACACAGGCTCTGGGACCAGGGGGACTGGAAAGACAGGGATGCTGGGAGTAGCAAAACATAGCAACAAATCTTAGGATAATTAGGACAAGCAGCTAAATGTGATGTTTAGTGCCAGGCACAATGAAAGAGCAAGTTTTCTACTCTAGTTGCTCATAAATTCAAAACAGCTTCAAGGAAGGAGAAACAGCTTGAAAAATTTCTCTGAGTGTAAATATGGTCACAGAATATATTGCAGATTATATTATATATAATACAGATTACATTAGATGTTATCTATGTCTACATCTATCTATTATACACACACACACACACACACACACACACACATACACACACACACACACACACATATATACAGAGAGAGAGGGAGAGCTCAGCTTAGCTTAGCCCTGGAAGAACATCAGAGTCAGATTATGTCACATAACAAGGGACAACAGTTGATGTTAATGAGAAAAGTTACTACATTGTACTCATGTGTTTGCAGTTCTCTTAAAATTGGTCTTTATTTCATGTCTGCCAATTACTGAGCAGTTGAACATTTGTGTTGCTCTTTAAATGGAAGCAGCCCTGTCTGTGATCTCCCCTCTCATTCACTCCCTGGAGCTTTAACGATGCCGCTCCCCCATGCCGGCTCCCGGCTGGGACAGGACGCAGACGGTGCAGGCTCCGGCTTCTCCCCCAGAAGCATGTGTGCCACTTCTAGAAGGCTGTGGCCACCAGGCTTACCTACCAGTTCACAGCAGCACCACAGGGCCAAAGGCATTCTAGAACCTCCCTCCAGTGCGTATAAACAGTAAGGTGCTCCTGTAGAGAGATGCGCTGGTGGAAAAAACACAGACTTTAGAGAAAGGCAGTCCTGGGTTCGAATTCTTGCTCCCTAGCTCTCATGTGTGTGGCCTCTGGTAAAGGAGTTTTCCTTCCATGCGAAGCTCTCACGAGGCAGAGGGCAGCAGCTAACATGTTGCGGAGGTGAAGGCAACAGTCTTGGGGACAGGGTGGACCTGGCTTTATCTGGGCTCTGACTACTCTAGGGTGACCATCCCGGTTGGTTCAGAACTGAAGGTTTCCAGAGATGCAAAGATTTCAGCACTAAAACCAGGACAGTCCCAGGCAAACCAGGACTGTTGGTCACCCTGCTCCCAGGTATGTGCTCCCTGGCAACTACTCACCCTCTCTGAGCCTCAATTTCCTTGCATATAAAAATGGGCATGATAATGTCCACCTTGCAGGAGAGCTACAGGGAACAGAAAAGTGCTCTTTGCCGAGTAGCCGTCATCAACATTATTAATACTACTAACTTCTCCCCTCACTGCCTGCGCTTCTGTCTCATAACGGCCAATGCCCTAAATTTACCAGGAGGGTCTGCACAGCCCCTCCAGGCCATTATAAAGAAGCCAACATGAAGGGCTTTCTGCCTGGTGCATCATTTCTGTGGGGAGGGTGGTCCAGGAAGCCCCCAGCCTCCAGGGTCCCCACCTTTCCAGGCCTGAGTGAGCACAGATGAGGCCTTGGGTCAGTTATAAACCTTCCCTCCAGCCCAAGACCACGTGGCCTTTTATGTGAAGACCACTGCTTGACTCTGAAGCTCTGAGACAACCCTAAGTACTACCCTGTGCACCCTCACCCTGATTGCCCTGAAAAGTCCTTCCTAAAATTAATTTCCAAGGCGGGTGGGGAGGGGAGGCCAGATACATGTTGGTGTTTCTTTGTCCAAGAAAAAAAACTTGCCATTCATTCCAAGTAAAATTGCTTCCCAGCCCGGTGATCTCATCTGGCCCCCAGGCCTCAGAAGGAGCTAACATGCTCAGGGCATAGCCAAGTGCAGTGCTCAGAGAAGGTGTGAATCCGCAAGGGTGTGGAAGCTCCATCCAGCCTTCCAGGCTCCTTCACAAATGACTGCCTTCCTCCCTTCCAGGCCTTCAGAGTCATGAAGGCTGCCTGCAAATCTGAGATATTACTGGAGACAAAGAAGGTGGTACTAAAGGAAAAGTGCCAGAGCATTCTTTTTTAAAAACATTTTTTCTTAAAGAAGGAAACACATGGATACTGACCCTGAGGGAAGCTTATCTGGAGCCAAACTTGTGCTGTGGTTCCCTCCTGAGGAAGTCTCAGAGGAGGAGATGTCAGGCTGGGCCCATCTATCAGAAGTTATCAGAAGGTTGCCTCTGCTCCAACTGAGGCCACCTGGGCCATGACGAGATAACTGCCACAGTCCCAGGAATGACTCCAGGCACGGAAACAGTGTGTTACTGGAGTATCTTTGAGTAACTTAAAAAAATTAATCCAGAAGAATCTCAGATATTCATAAGCATTTGGCTGTCTCGCCACCTCAGGAGCACATGGAAGCTTTCGTGAGACCCGTGCCTGTGTCTCTCTCAGCAGTGAGTGGACCAGAAAGACAACCCAAGCCTGTGCCCCAACCAATCACAGGCGAGTGGCCAGGATTGATCTAGCTCAGCCGAGACCCCAGTCCCGCAGCCGGGCTGGAGTCAGCCTCCCTTACAGCCCATGGCCGCAGGAGAAAGTGACATTGGAACAAACCAAAGGGTTGATTTGTGGGCCATAGGCCAGGCACTGTCCTAAGAGTTGGTGTCACCTCACACTGCCCTCACAACAGTGGCTGCCAGCACCTGCCCATACCCTTCAGCCTGCCCTCGAGTTCCCAACACACTTGAGCCCTCCTGCATCTCTGCCTGAGGTGTCTCTGGTCACAGAGGGAGGGGGAGTTCTGGGACATTAACCCCGGGGTCCTGGCCCCCAGGGGTGACCTCGAGCATGTGCACACACGCCCTCCAGGGCCGAGCCCGGTCAGCAGCCGTGGAGCCCTGCCACCCGGTCTCCCGCCTTTCCTTCCCCGTGCTTCCTGGATCGCCACCCAGATAAATCACTTCAGTCGACTCCATGTGTTGGGCTCTGCCTTGGGGGAACCCGGCCTAATTGTTGGGCAGCCTCAGTAATGTGCCTATTTCACGGATGCGGTGGCCAGGTTTGGGGGCCTCCTCGACTGCAGAGGTGACAATGGCGATGGAGCTGAAGGCAGGTCTGGGCCCGTTCCTGCCTTCTTTCCACTGTGCCACATCCGGACAGCTCGCCCCACCTTACCTGTTCCTCCTTCTGGTGACATGAATTGGTTGAGGAACTCACTGCAGCATAGGGCTGCTGTTGTCATTACTAGGTGGCTATGACAAGGAAGTGCCACGTCCTGCACATGAATCGACAAGCCCCCCCAGAGCATAATGCTCCTTCCCACCCCTTGTTTCCTCTGAGCCTCATACCACCCTACACGATGGGCAGAAGGGCCTCTCTCCTACCTTCTGCCCATGGGACACAGAGGCCTTCGGATGTCTCGTGGCTTCTCAAAGCCTGCACAGCTAGGAAGTGGCAGAACTGGATGGAACTGGAGTGAAAGTCCCCGTCTATATCATGAGTGGCCTGTGGCTCCAGCCCCACAGCTCTCTACGTGGCACTGGCGGGAGAGCCCGCAGCTATAAGAAACCAATCCTGGAGGAAATTCTACCACCCATTCAACAGTGATGAGTGACTTTTGTAAACATGGGTCAGTTTTGGAGAAGGAGTCTCATTTGGGGTCCTCCTTCAACCAGCCACATCAGAAGGACACAGCCCGGCCTCCAGGGAGCCAGGCCAGGTTGGATTCCATAGCACGCTTGAAAATTTGGGAGGCCACAGCTGCTGGCGTGGCCCAGGAGATAGAGGGGTAGAGATAGAGCCATGGATGCATCCCTTGGGAAGAAATTTACACCAAATCTGTTGGGACCTCCCGTCACCAAAGGGACTGCTAAGTCAGGAAATGGGATACACAGGCTTCCAGGAGCTGGCAGCACCCTGGAAGTCGGCAGGTCCAAGGTTCTTACTCATAGATCAGGGGAACCAGAGCCCAGAGAGGGCGAGTGACTTACCCAGGGTCCACTCTCCATGGAACAGAGGAAGCCAGGGCTTGGCCCTAAGAGTTCCGGCTCCTACCCACTGCCTTTTCCCTACTCACCATTTTACATCTAGTAGGAAAAATCATCATTTCTCATGTTTGAGCCCCTTCTGTCCTCATGGTGTGCCTGTCAGGATGGTAGAAAGGGACTATTTCTGTTTCCTAGGAGAGGAAACCGAAGCCGGAGTCACTTTGCTATAGCCACTGAGGGGCCATTAGCACCTCCTAGCCATGAAGGATCCTGGGACCACTGGAGGACGATGGAGAGGAAGGAATGAGGCTGGCCAGAGCAGGAGCCTCTTGTCCACACTGGCCGGGGCTGGAGGCTCCAGCTGTCTAACTTACGAGGATTCTCTCTCTGCCTCCGACAAATAGGCTGTTGGTGTGAAGGTTCTTGGAGCCCAACCTTCTGCCCACTTCTGTGAGTGTGATCTCTGGGCTATCTTCAATTAACTTAAAAAGGATCTCAGATGTCCACAAGCATTCAGGCGTCTCAGCAGCTCCCGCACACCCTGCCCTCACTCTACACTGCCCTGCAAATGTGCACGCAACACGGGGCTCAAGGAGAAAGGCGTCAAAAGACTTCATCAGCTAAAATAACACGGTAACTTTCTCAGGTCTCCTCTCAATTCCGTCTCTCATCTCCTACTCTGATGACCCATATAATAAACTGGAGCAGCAGGCCGCGTTCAACATCCTGCGACAGTCTGAGTGTCTAGCAGGCGGCTGAGCAGGGCTTGATGGGGGTCTTCTCAGAGCCCCAGGAAAGTGAGGCCTGACAAGGTCTGGGTGAAAAATTCAAGGGGTGGAAGGTGGAAGATTTGCTCTCCTGGTAGCCAGGCCAGCATCTGCCCACCGTTTGTTGGTCCATTTCATCTTCGGAACAGTGTTAGAGGATGCTGCAGTGGCCTGCCTGGCAGCCCTCTGCAGGGCAGGAGCCCCAGGCTAGGGAGGAAGCCAGAGGCGAGCACACAGCCATGGGTGGGGCTCGTGGGAGCGAACGCGCTCCAGGGGGCACAGAAGAGGGTGCAGCCCAGTCTGCCTGGGGGGCAGGGGAGGCTAGGGAGGGCTTCACAGAGGAGGTGATGTGAGCTGAGGACCGTCACGAGTGTGGGTGGGAGGCCACAGTCCTATCCTGCCATCTCCTGCTGCAGAGGAAGAAGAGGTGCGGCCAGGCGAGGGAGGCAGGGAGGGATGCTGAAGGCCGAGAGAACAGTCAGCAGAGGCACAGAGCCTCATGCTTGTCCTAGTACTAGAACCTGGGATGTCCTAGGACTCTGAAGCCTACACTGTTGGGGAAAGTTTGGTAAGAGAGGAACCGTAAGAACTTGGGTGTCCTCAAACTGTGGCCAGCGTGAACGGGGTGGCAGAGGGGGATGTTAAGGGCCATGGAAAATAACCTGCTATCTCGCTTCTGTTAGTACGCTTAAGCATAGAATAAAGGGGGGAGGGGGAGGAAGGTACATTCACACAGCAGGGGAAGAAGGTATGTTCATAGGGCTGTCAATAAGATAAAATGACGGCTAGAAGAGAGAGCTGAGACGCCCTGGAGCACTGAAATGCTCAAGGGTCCCTTATGTACCCAAATAACAGGGAGTGAAATGTACTCTGGCCTAGACAATAGGATGAATAGGATGTAGAATATATTTTTGACTGAGATTAATGTTGCGTTTAGCTTCTGTAGCCCTGCTTGCTCAACCAGATAACTTTCCCGGATGTGGTTTTTGCTTTTAAAAGACCCTGCTTCTTTTGGCTGGGGGCCACTCTCTGTAACTGCCTACAGCAGTGCAGAGGGTGGTCGCGGGCCTGGCTATTAAAGACTCATAATTCTCATAATTTGGCTCAGTTTTGGTGGTCTTTCTCGCACTCCACACCGTAACAGGGGAGGGCAGAGAAAGGAAAAAGCAATACAGGAGAGACGGAGGCCCCAAGGACAGCCAAGGTGTACCTGGCAGCTCGGATGTGCCAGCGCTGCTCTCGGCACTCCCCACGCACGTTCTCACCCAGGCCTCCCAGCGCCCCCGATGGTGGGACGCTGGGGCTTGGAGAAGCCTGTGAACGCACCCAGGATCTCACAGCTGGGAGCTGGCGTCCCAGAGTCTGCCCAGAGTCTGGAGAGGGACCCAGTGCCCTGTAGGCTGTCACCTCCAGACGACCCTTCAGCCCAGTTTCAGCCTGGCCCGGAACGAACACATTCCTCACTTGCTTCCCAAACTCATCAGCATCTGACACAGCAGCAGCACAAGAAAGGCCCAGAGGATCTAGTGCGCTCTGCTGGTGACGCCAGTGTCTTAATGTCACCCAGCTGAGCAGAGGAGGTTGGCCGGGGGCACCATGATTCAGATGGGCTGGACAGGAGCAAGTGAATCACAGGCCTGCAGCAGCCAAGCAGCCGCTGGACTGCACGAAAGTGTGCTATCAGGAAGCTGCTGCTTCCAGGCACCCGCTGCCTGTGACGTCGCTCCCACTTGCTTTGGGCACTGGGCCTTTCTACCCTCGGAGAGCTTCCCACCCCAGGAGTGCTAAGTGTGTCCTCTCTGGACAGCTCTGAGCAGCAGTTGGCAGGCACAACCGTGTGAATTCAAGGTTGCTCCCAAGGAAGTAAAGTCGGGCAAAGCTGCCCTTGGATCCTAAAGGTCGTTCATTCCCTAAGAACTCTCGCCAGGGCCTGGCTGTCAAAACCATCCTCCCTAATGTGATGGGCTCCAGATAACCCCCAAGGCACTCAGCTGAAGGGGTGCATCTGAGCCCCACCCACCACCCCACACCCCTGCAGCCTTCCCTTCGCCTGCACTGGCTCACTGCCCCACTCAAAGTGGGTCCCACGTGGGTTCCCTTTCCCTGTGTTCTCCTGCACACAGGGAGACAGGCAGGGAGGCCCCAGAGGAGAAAAGAGGAAATTAATCCCAGTCCAGATACCAGACCCAAGAAGGCCCCTGCTCAGCCCCAAAGAAACGCTGTGCAGATCCGTGCTCCAGGGCACGAATCTAACCTGGCCTGGCCCTCAGTCCCTCAGGGCTGTATTGCCTGCTGGCCACAGAGACACAGGGAAGCCCAGGGTGGGGGTGGAGCAGGGCACTGAGAGCCCAGAAAACCTGAGAATAGAGAAGCTGATGCTTCGCTAAGTCTTAAAGAGTAAGAGGAGTTTGCTGGACTGGGGGTCGGGGTGCGGTCAGGGCATATACAGAGGCAGTGGGCAAGGGGACAGCAGCCGGGGAGGGTTCAGTTGTGCAGGTGGGGATAGGGGCATCTAGATTCAAAGACAGGGCCGGGTGGGGTGGCCCTAGGCACAGGGCACTGGCCCTTACACAGTCTCAGCAGCATTGCACAAGGGACTTCTGCAGCACTGGCCGCCAAGGCAGGAGGAAGGCACACTAGGTGGTGGGGCCCAAGCTGGGAGGTGTGATCTGGCTGCAGACACAGATCCCAGGTAGCGCCTGGAGAGGCCCTTCGTGTGGTCCTTGCCTCTCTTCCCCCTATCCAGGGCAGCCCCTGTCTCTCTGCTCACAGGGGTGCATGTGGGGTCTCCTGGCTGCTGGGTCCAAGGGTGACTCAAGACCCAAACAGGCCGACCACATCCTTCCCCAGGATTTACCAGATGAGAGCAAGAGACAGAGACCTTTTCAAGTCTCAGAGCTCCAGGGCTGTGTCTCCCAGGTTAACTGTGGTAGAAGAAAACAGCCATGGTGTGCAAAGAAAATCAGACGAGCAAGTGGAGAAAGACATCCTGCGTTGCCCGCTGTGCTGGCCCTGCCAGCAGCCCCACTCTGCTCTCCCACAGTTGAGGACTCGAGCCAGCAGATGTTCCTCTTGCACTTAAGCTGGTTTGGCTTCTGGCACCGTCAACCAAAGATACAATCTAACACACAACGACCAGCCACGATCCAGTCCTCAGGGGATGTGACATCATTGGCCTACCCAGGCACAACCCCAGCACAGCACCGAGCTCATGTGTTTGTTGTTTCCTCTCCCCACCCTCAGTCCCTAGAGAGAAGCTTAGCAGGCAGAGCTGGCCCACTGGAGGTCCAGGCAAGCGTTTACTGCATTTGTTAACGAATCCAGGTTCTGTGGCCTGCGTCGACCCAGTGTAGCAGGAGGCAGTGCCTGAGCATCATGGTTCAGTTTAGAGTAGGTGAGCAGCCAGAGGGTGCAGCATAGCTGACAGCTAAGTGGAGATGGCACCTGTGGGGACAGGTGAGGACAGGACAGGTGAGGGACAGGGACCCACCCCACAGGAGCCAAACAACATTTGGCATTCCTTCAAGTCACAGGTATTTGGGGGCACCTATGACATGCTACAGGCACTGTCCTAGGCGCAGAGGACAGTGCTGAGCTAGCCACGTCCAGTCCCTGCCCGGTAAAGTCTGCATTAGTAGAGGGGCAGGCCATGTGAAACCAGCAAGTCTGTCATCATGTCGTGAAGTGACAAGGGCTCGGAGGACAAAAGGAACTGCATGGGATGCAGGTTTTTGATGGTGGCCCAGGGCAGACCCCTCAGTGGCCTGACTGTCCAAGGACCCCAGAGCCTGCTATATGGGAAAAGCCCTGCTTCCCTACCTCGCCCTGCGCCAGTGTGCATGGCAGACTCAGCCAGTGTTCCTCCTTGCACCTGGAAATGAGGAAAAAGTGAGTTTCTGGAGCCAAGTGGAAAAATCCAAGCCTTGGAGAAGGAACACAGGAAGATCCTGGAACGAAGTGGGAGGGCGGTGCGGGAACAGGCCGAAGATTCCAGACAGGAGCTCGGATAGTGGATGGCTGGGTTGACAATGTGGGCTGAGGATGGGAGTGCCCAGTGCCCCCCTCGAGGGAAGCACCCAAGTGTGAGCTGAGCTTCTCTGGGTGTCTGGGTGCAGCCCCTCTGCCCCTGTCCTTCAGCCAGTTCAGCCAGTCTGGGGACATCTAAAAGCTGAAATTGGTGACCCTTCCCCACAACTGGTGGGCCCAGTGGTGGGGAGACACCTGCAGTGAAATTCTGGCAGGGCAACCAACCCACGGGAGCCAAATCCCAGCTCAGCCCCAGACCCCGCTGCCAGCCCCTCAACAAATCACTGCTGAGCCCTCCTCCTTGGTCAGTTCTTGCCCTGGCGGGGCTGTCCCAGAGCTCAGAGGGACACTGGCTAAAAGAGTTGTTTGAGGAATGTAATACCAGAACGAAGGGGAGGGACCATTGTTGGTAAACAGGGGGCCCAGGGTCTCCCGGCTTCCTCCTCCACGGCACGCCTGGGCACTCCACGGATACTGACTTTGAAATGAAACCTGATTCTCTGACTCAGAGAAGGGTGAGAGCTGCAGGGGTCTGCGTCCCCTGTCACAGGCCAAACAGGCCCAGATCTGGCTGGGATCTGGGGATATCACTGCAGTATGCAATGCCCCCATGAGAGGGCAGTGTGTCCCTTGAGGGAACACCCGCCTGGCGCTGCAGGGACCCAATGGGAGGGGACCCACATGCCAGTCCTGGCTCTGGGGACCCTGGCACAGTCACTTCTCCCTGGTTCTGCCTTCCCACCTTTCCTCAGAACACATGTCAAACTCCAAAGCCCGGGCAGGAAACGCCAGAGGATGACGAGGGTCTGGGGTGTGACACTACCGGAGCTGGGCCGGTGAGCACAGTGGCCTGGTGCCAACAGGCAGGCACTGGGCCGCAGCCTCTCGCTGCCAGACAGAACACAGGCCCAACAGAACAAGAGCCTCCCACTTTCTCAAAAGAAGCCAGAACTGCAGATTTTTGTAGGATGTCTCCAACTTTTCAATGTGGACAACTAAGCCTCTTTTTTTGTAGAAAACACCACATGGTTCCAAGCAGCCATATCTTTGGAGACCATCCTTCAGGTTGTGTCACTCAGGGTCCCGTGGACCCTGCCTTCCAGTGGGGTCAACCAGTGGGAGGCACGGCAGGTGTGGGAGGGAGGAGAGAGGAAGACAGAGAGGGAGAGACTTCTTCTGATTGCCGGCTTGCAAACTCAAATACTCCGGCGGGCGGAGGTGCAGCTCTCGGTCCCCTGCTACAGCTCTTACTGGCCTCCAGTACCTGCAGGCCCAAAGGAGGTGGTGGCTTCTTCTGCCAGGAAGTTCTCTATCCCTTCCTGGTTTCCTTCACCCTGCCCACAGCTCTGTAAATAGTACCTTCCTTAAAATTTGCCTCCATGGGCCCTTTTCGGTGGGACTTTGTTTCCTTGGGAACCCTGGCTACACTCAATGTTATATTTGTTACAAAGTCTTGCAGGGGCCAGAGGAGGGAGAGAACGGTCTGGATGCAAATCCCAGCTCTTCCCCCTGCCGTGTCCCGTAGTCTTGCTCTGCCTCGGTGTCCTCATTTGTGACTCAGAGGGCTGATGGATAGGGCTACGCAGGATAAAGTTGCAAGCATCCAGCCAGGGAGGCTGAGCAAACTGGCTTGCTTCCAAGCCTGCATTTTAAAAAAGTAGCATTTGTAGAACAATGGCATTTTCTTGAAATGAATGGCCAGCCATCTTCAGACAGTGTGACTGCCCATTTCTGAGCAAAGCCTTGGCCTCCACGCCCTTCTTTCTGCCCTATCTCCACCCCCTTCCCATGAAGATCCCTCCATTTGACGGGCAGGCTCGAGAGGCTGAGAGGCAGGAGGACGGGAGATGAGCACAGGATTGGTTTTCTGGAGGCCCAGGGTCAAATCCCAGCCTGGCCACTTTCTGTGTTTGTGGGACTTCCCTGTCCCTCTCTGGGCTGTGTCCACTCTGCACAAGAGGAGCTCTCCCTGAAGCCCCAGCTGCCCATGCTGGGGTCTGTGGTGAGTCCTACCTCTGCAGACCAAACGAACTGTCTTCTGCATACTCTCTGTGACACTTATCTTAATTAAGCATAAAAATTAGGAAATTCCAAGTTAAGCTTTCCTGAATTGTGTGGGTAGAAGAAATGTTTAAATCTCCTTTTTTGGCTGAGTCTTTGCAAGGCAAGCGTTTCCAAATGTTTGGCCCAGTCTGTCCCCCTTTCCCCTCCCATGGCCTGTCCTCGGGAGGAAGGCTCCTAAGATAAGCGGGAGGGCCAGGCCTGGGCCAATTGAGGGGCTGCCCGGCTGGCCACAGATGACCCACTGGCTGGGTCTACCCAACACCTGGATAACTGACTATTATTCTGGACTTCCTTTGCACCAGATGTGTCTGGCAGCTGCCCACAGTCAATCAGGGAGTTTGGATTTGGAAAACCAGACAGCTACAAACATAGGCAAGGGTGAGAAGGGTGAGGCCTGGTTAGAAAATATTGAAATGCATCCCGGCCACATTGGCCAAAAGAACATGCTGTTCTAGGGGTTCCCAGGGGAAGTCGGCCTGGCACCCGAATGGACGGGGCGTGGCCGCCATTTTGTAAGGTGCGGAAGCCCTTCGGCTCCTGCCTTCCCCAGGCCTGTTCAGCTGGGACGGTGCAGGGCAAGAACACGGCTTTGGAATCAGAGAGACCCGAGTTTGGAAGCCGGGTTTGCCACCTGCTAGTTGAGTAAGTGGGGCAAGTTACTTGGTCCTCTTGTCCCCACTGGAAATGGAGACGATCACACTTACCTTGCGAGGTTGGCCTGAGGACTGAAACAGACCAGTGTGGGTGGCGACATACGTGGACAGGTGAGCACATCCTGGCGACATGAGACAGAACTCCAGAGACCACTCCCCCAAGAACGGCAGCAGCTTGGCTGAGAAGAAGGCAAAGTATTGATAGAGCAGTGTCTGGAGACTTAGAGTCTGCCCGTTCTCTAAACACTCCAAGTTTTATCACCCTAAAAAGAGGTGTGATGATTTTCCATGCGGTGCGATGCCGCTGGCCTGCATTCAGGGAGGTGGTAAGAAACTGCCCACTGCGTTATGCGCGGTGTGGATGAGGACATTGCTCATGTTTCACACAGTGTCATCCCTGAAGACCGCCGGAGGAGGCTCTCTCAGCCTTAGAGCCAGAGGCAGCTGTGTGACTGTCAGCCCAGTGTGGGCTTCTGAGCAACTGGTTTAGTTTCGCCTTGCAGACACTGGCAGCACCGGCCTGACCCCGTGTCCCCTGGCACTAGAGAGGTCAGAGCTGAACCTATGTTCCACCTCTGCCAAGTCTCCTGACCTCACTGTCCAAATTTTGTGGACCAATTTCAGTTGCCTTCAATTTTTCCCGCCCTAATTTCCTCTTTAACCTGAATTTTTTCCTCAGCTTTGTTTTTTAATCAAGTTGGATTGTGAATATTTGTAAGTCGCTTTGGATCTTCTGAGGACAAAGTTGGAGATGGATTGTTAGATGACAAATAGGGAGAAGGAGAAATCAATGCGGAATGTGTCACAGGTAGGTGGTACCTAGTGTGTGCTCAAACATTGGTCCCTGTCTCTTAGTGTGGGCTGCTATAGCAAAGTACTACCGACTGGCTGGCTTAGAGACAACAAACATTTATTTCTCATAGTTCTAGAGGCTGCAAGGCCTAGATCAGGATGTGGCAAGGTCAGGTTTCAGTAAGGGCCCTCTTCTGGGTGGCAGACTGTCAACTTCTCCTTGCAGCCTCACACGACGGAAAGAGAGCTAGCTGGCCCTTGGGCCTCTTCTTTTAAGGGCATCGATCCCAAACCTGGGGCTTCACCTCCCAAAGGCCCCACCTCCTAATACCATCACCTTGGGGGTTAGGATTTCAACATACAGATTTGAGGGGGCTGCAAACACTCAGCTCTAACACAGTCCTCTTCTGTACAGTGCAGACCCTGACACTAGCAGCCGAGGCCTAGAAATAGTTTTGTTCTATAGACTGAGGACCTGATTTGTCTTTAGGGGTGTCCTGCTCATGTCCATTGAATCATGGTTTCCTGAGACATTGTGGTGCATGTGGTGACACTATCCTAATCCTGCCTCCCGTCTCTCAGTGACATTTCGTCCATCGTAAAGCATCCACGAGCTTCTGTCGGGCTACCTGTCCTCTGTCTGGCTTTCCTCTGTACTGGGTGGTGGTGGGCAGGAGCTCCCCGGAGGAGAGAGGCTTTGCAGCCCACAAGAGGCAGGGCCTCACAGGGCTGTGACCCTCCCTTCTGTGGAGTTCTGGGGAGAGCGTAGAATCCGCTATGCAATTCTGGGAGACTTATGTAAACTCCCAGCCTGTCTCCTCCTCTCAATGGAGGTGGGGAAGATTCGGGGGTGTCAGGGATGCACAGCAGAGGCACACTTTGGTAAATACTTATTGAGCACCTACTATGTGCCAGGGCCCTATGGACCCAGCAGTGAGCAAGATAGGCCCAGCTCTTGCCCTCATGCACCCTGCACACAAAGTAGGGGGACTGGCATTAAATAAACATATAATCTAGAAAAATGGTTGTGTGAGCGCAAGGCAGAGAATCAGAGTGGACGGGAGAAATCGTGACCGATGGGAGCACAAATGTCAGAGCTGCAGCTTGGAGAAGAGAAGGTTCTGGGGGCGAGGGTGGGAGGTGGGGACTAGAAAGAAGTGTCAAGATGAGGTCCAGGCTACGAAAAGAGAAGTTGCCGAGGAGGAGGAGCCCACAGCCAGGGTGAGGGGAGCCCGCTGGCCCGGGCGTTAAGGTCTGCAGTGTTCTAGCCACCTGGAGAGGGGAAACACAGGCAGGGGCCTGGTTTGGATGAAAGAGTGGAAAATGTCAATGACGTACTATAGTGATTTGCAGCTGCACACAGTGAAGCGACCAGGAGACAGCTTCTTGGACTCACCACCCTGCTGTGCTCCAAACAGAACTTTGGAAAACCTGCCTACTGTGCGTGAAGCCCATCACCTCACCCAGTGCTGCCAGATAGCTGTCAGCTGGAAACTGAGCCAAATGTTTCCACAACTCAAAAGATCCAGCCCCTTTCTCAAGTGGAGGAAAAAGCAAACAGTGATTTAAACCCAGAGAGGGATGGATGGGGCAGGAAACCATTGTTTGACCACCTGGCCCTCACGCCTTTAACAGAAAGAGAAATAAACTTAGGTGGCGAACTTTAAAAGCTTGGATATATTCTCATCTGCAACTCCAAAACATCAGATCACGGTTCAAGAACGTCCTATGCCGCAATAGCAGGTATTTCCTCTGAGTAAAGGAAGAAGCAGGCATTTCAGATCAAGTGATAACACCTACAGGAACACACATACGTTGACAGTGAGGTCACCCTGACGGAAGGTACCGGGGCCTGGCTTCTCTCTCTGGCCCTGCCACTTACCAGCTCTGTGCTCTTGGAATGGCCACTTCACTTCTCTGCGAACAGTGACACACGCACACACACACGCACGCACACGGTTGCTGTGTGGATTATTTGAGTCAAAAACATCGGGGAGTGCTTTGTAAACTGTGAAGTGCTGAGTTAGTGAAAGTGATTTTAGGAAGCTAGGAGCAGCTCTCCAGTCAAAGCATTTTTATTGGCCAAGCTCAATTCCTCTTTCAGCTTCTCTCTTATTTTCCTCATCTTTATTTGACTAGTTTCATTTCATTTTAGGATTTCTGGGACAAAAATCGAAGGTGCCAATGAAGATGCTGCCTTTAAAAGACAAGAGAACCAAGTAATACTTACGCAAAGATAAACTGTAATAGATATGGATGCTGCCGGTGCCAGACAGCCCCCAGCTCCCAGGGCGGGCAGCCGCCCCGCCCCACTGCGAACGACTCTCGGCTGCCCGCTTCTCTGGAGAACTGCCCTCTGTCTTTTGGGATATATTTGAGGGGCTGCGCCCTGTCCCAGCGCTGGCTGGAGTCTGCCTGTAGCCGATTTCTGACTGACTCATATATACAAAGCTTCGTCCACCTTGCCTCAAAATGACCCAGTCCAGAGCTCCCCATGGGATGGGGCTAAGGCAAGACCTCAGCTGAACCCACTGCTTTGCCAAGCGGCCTCCCCTGCCCTGATTTCGTTGGGAAGTATGCCCTCAATATCTCAATTGCGCAAGGCTTCCTAGCTCAGGCCCTGATCCCAGGGAGCCTAATCCTGGTACATTTGGGACCAGGAGCAGCACTCGGACATAGACCCTAAGGACAGGAGTCTGGAAGTGCATCCCTCATCAGCCAGAGGGCAACGAGGACCCCATCACTGGTAGCAGGGGAGGTTCCCAGCATGCTGTAGCAGTGCAATTGTTAAGAAGTTCACCTGGATTCACTGGGGCAATATTAGGTGAAGGGGGAATTCCTTCGCCTGTGCAGTGTCTCTGACGTTTGAGAGGTGCGGCAGACTGAATGGTTGCATGTGTCAAAACTCAGATGTTGAAGCCCTGATCCCCAGTGTGATGCTATTGGTGGTGTGGGTGCCTTTGGGAGATTATTAGGATGAGATGAGGTTAGGAGGATGGGGCCTTCATGGTGGGATGAACACTCTCATAAAAAGAGACATGAAAGAGATATTCTCTCTGCCATGTGAGGGTGCAGCAACAAGGCATCCTGCAAACCAGGAAGAGAGCCCTCACCAGGAACCAAATCAGCTGGCACCTTGATCTTGGACTTCCTAGCCTCCATAACTGTGAAAAATAAATTTATGTTGTTTAAGCCACCCAGTCTATGGTATTTTTGTTACAGCAGCCTGAGCTATGACAAGAGTGATAGAGAAACAGTAACTGTTAATATAAGGTCTGCGGAACTGAATGGCTTTTGCTAAGCACCGTGGATGAATGGGAGAGAGGAAGATCCCAGGCTAAGATCGATCAATCACCAATTAAAAGCCAAGTGTAAGAATAAAAAGATCCCTTCGGCAGAGTTTCAGAGACTTTCATCTCTGCAGCTGCAGGTTACACTGAACCAGAGACCAGGAACGACTTACTTGGAAGGTGGCAGAACTTCAGGAAAGGTTGAATTCTCAACCTAGATGGGCCTCCTATGCCTAAGTCAGGGCAATGATAATAACAGAGTAGAATCTTGAGTCTTGGATGAGAAATATGGGGAAAGATAAAACTGAGAACTTTGAAATTACTTTGAGCCATCTGGCCCTGCAGAGGGACCAGCCCCCTTGTTGGAAGGAGGTGGAGGTCATGCTTGAAGACTCTTTGGGGACCTCTGGTGAGGTGGACACCTGCAAGACAACACTTGTCCTCCTCAGAATCATCCTCGCTTCCCCTTCAAGCCATCAGACTAATAATTAGACTCAAATCTCAGCAAGACCCAATTAAAGAAGTGGTGAGTCTTCTAAGGGAGGAGAGGAATATGTTCCCAAAAGTTTTCAGGATTGGCTAATTCGTACCACCAGGAAAGTGAGCGTCTTCCTGGGAGCCTTCCCTGGTGGCGCTGGACCAAGGAGGTGCGATCTAAGGCTGCAGAAGGAGTTTTATTGGCGTGGGGGCTCTCTTCCTTTTTCCGGGACTCAATATGAGACCCAGGAGATGGTTCTAATCGGCTGTTTCTAGAAGCTCATAAAAAGTGATAGACCGAATTATAGAAGTGGAGATGCCAGAACTGTGATTCTGGAAGGAGGGCTCAAAAAACTAAGAGAAGTGGGCATGAACACCCACTGGCTGGCTGTGTCCTGCAGGAAGGCCTGGAGGATGCTCCACCTACCAGCACTACAGAAATGTGCTGGGAAGAGGGCAGATGCATCACTGAGAAGCTCTGTAGTGGCTGTCCTCTGTAATCTGGGGCTGGTGGGAAATGCTGTTACAAACTGGGTGACTTAGTAGCCATGGGGATGATAAGATTCCACACCAGCAGAGGAAATGGAGCAGTACTTAATTGTCAGAATAATTGTCCTAATGGGCAACCGTGGTCCCTACTCCACAAATACCTACAGGTGTAGTTAATACAATACGGTGTTCATAAGGTAAGACAACTGGGAAGCCAAAAAAAGGCATTACTGGACACATAATCAAAAGAGATCAAGAATGAATGAGCATTGGTCTTTTTTATGCCAGTACCACACTGATTTGGTTACTACAGCTTTGTAGTGTATTTTGAAGTAAGGCAGTATGATGCCTCGAGATTTGTTCTCCTTGCTCAGGATTATTTTGGCTATTCAGGGTCTTTTGTTGTTCTATATAAATTTTAGGATTTTTGTCCTATTTCTGTGAAGAATGTCTTTAGTATTTTGACAGGGATTGCATTGAATCTGTAAATTGCTTTGGGTAGTATTGTCATTTTCACAATATTAATTAATTCCTACATTCTGTGAGCACGGAATATCTCCATTCCTTTGTGTCCTCTTCAATTTCTTTCATCACTGTTTTGTAGTTATCCTTGCATATATGTTTCACTTCTCTGGTTACATTGATGCATAGGTATTTTGTATTCCGTGTAGCTATAGTACATAATATTGCTTTCTTGATTTGTTTTTCAGATTGTTTACCGTTGGTGTATATAAATGCTGCTGATTTCTGTATGTTGATTTTGTATCCTGCAACTTTACTGAATTCGTTTATCAGCTCTAACACTTTTTTGGTGAAGTCTTTAGGTTTTTCTAAACATAAGATTATGTCATCTGCAAACAAGACTAATATGACTTCTTCAATTTGGATGCCCTTTATTTCTTTGATTTGCTCAATCACTCTGACCAGGACTTCCAGTACTATGTTGAATAAAAGTGGCGGAAGTGAGTATCCTTGTCTTGTTTCAGATCTTAGAGGAAAGGTCAGTTTTTCCCCATTCAATATGATGTTAGTTGTGGATTTGTCATATATGGCCTCTATTATTTTGAAGTATGTTCCTTTTATACCTAGTTCAATGTCATAAAGGGATATTGAATTTTATCAAATGCTTTTTCAGCATCTATTGAAATGATCATATGGGTTTTGTTCTTGGATTTTTTAATGTGACGTATCACTTTCATTGATTTGCATATGTTAGACCATCCTTACATCCCTGGTATGAATCCTACTTGATCAAGGTGAATGATCTTTTTAGAGTGTGATTGAATTTGGTTTGCTAATATTTTGTCAAGGATTTTTTGCATCTCAGTTCATCAGAGATATTGGTGTATAGCTTTCTTTTTTGCATGTGTCTTTGTCTGGTTTTGGTATCAGGGTTATGCTAGCCTGCCTCATAGAATACATTGGAAAGTATTCCCTCCTCTTTAACTTTTTTTTGAAGAGTTTGTGTAGGATTGGCATTATTTCTTCTTTAAATGTTTGTTAGAATTAATCAGTGAGGCCATCAGGTTCAGGGCTTTTTTTTTGATGGAAGACTTTTTAATATGCCTTTGATCTCATTACTTGTTACTGGTTTGTTGAGGTTTTCTATTTCTTCATGGTTTGATCTTGGTAGGTTGTATGTGGCCAGAAATTTATCCATTTCTTCTAGGTTTTCCAGTTTGTTGCCATGTAGTTGTTTGTAACAGTCTCTAATGATTTTTTTGTATTTCTGTGGTCTCAGTTGTCATGCCTACTTTCCTGTTTCTGATTTTATTTGTTTAGGTCTTCTCTCCATTTTTTTTAGTTAGCCTAGCTAAAGGTTTGTCGATTTTGTTTATCTTTTCAGAGAACCAACTTGATAGTTCTGTTGATCTTCCATATTGTTTTTTAGCCTCAATTTCATTTATTTCTGCTCTGATCTCTATTACTTCTCTCCTTCTGCTAATTTTGGGCTTCAATCATTTTTGCTTTTCTAGTTTCTTGAAGTGTATAATTAAGTTGTTTATTTGAAAGTCTTTCTAGTTTTTTGATATAGAAATTCATTACTATAAATTTCCCTCTTAGTATTGCTTTTTCTGTATCTCATAGATTTTGATATGCTGTATATTCATTTTCATTGTTTCAAGAATTTTTAAATTTCCTTCTTAATTTCCTCATTGACTCATTGTTGTTCAGGATCATGTTATTTATTTCCCATGTATTTGTGTGTTTTCTGAGATTCCTCTTGTTACTGATTTCTAATTTTATTCCATTGTGGTCAGAAAAAATACGTGGTATGATTCCGACTTCTTCAAATTTGTTGAGACTAGTTTTGTGGCCTAAGATATGGTCTACTCTGGAGAATGTTCCATGTGCTGATGTTAAAAAATGTGCATTCAGTGGCAGTTGAGTGAAATTTTCTGTAAATGTCAGTTAGGTCTGTTTGTGGAACAGTTAGGTCTGTTTGTGGAACCAGATATAAATCCGTGGATTTATAGCCAACTCATTTGACAAAGGTGCCACAAACATACAATGGGGAAAAGACAGTCTCTCCAATAGATGGTGCTGGAAAACTGGACATCCATATGCAGAAGAATGAAACTTAGACCCCAATCTCTCACCATATCTAAAAAATCAAATCAAAGTGGATTAAGGACTTAAATTTAAAACCCAAAACTACTAGAGGAAAACATTGGAGAAACACTCCAGGAGATTGATCTGGGCAAAGATTTTTCATGTAAAATCTCAAAAGAACATGCAGTCAAAGCAAAAATAGACAAACGGGGTTATATCAAGCTAAAAAGATTCTGCACAGCAAAGGAAATAATCAACTAAGTGCAGAGACAACTCACAGAATGAAAGAAAATATTTGCAAGCCGTCCATCTGACAATGGATTAATAACCTGGATATATAAGAAGTTCAAACAACTCACTTTCCAAAAAACAAATAATCCAGCTAGAAACGGGCAAAGGATCTGAACAGACATTTCTCAAAAGAAGACATAAGATGGCAACAGGTATGAAAAAATTCTTAACACTACTAATCATCAGATAAAATAAAAACCACAGTGAAATATCATCTTGACCCAGTTAAAATGGCTTTTATTAAAAAGACAGGGAAACATAGATGCTGGCAAGGATGCTGGCAAGGAGGAGGAGGAGCACTTGTACACTATTGGTGGAAATGTAAATTAGTATAGCCACTATGAAAAACTTTATGGAGATTCCTCAAAAAACTAAAAATAGAACTATCATATGATCCAGCAATTCCACTTCTGGGTATATATTCAAAAGAAAGAAAATCAGTAAATCAAAGAGACATCAGCACTTCTGTGTTTATTGCAGCACTAGTCACAATAGCAAAAATATGTAATCAACCTAAGTGTCCATCAATGGATGATTGGATAAAGAAAATGTGGCACATATACACCATGGAATATTATTCAGCCATAAAAAAGAATGAAATCCTGTCATTTATAGCAACATAGAAGGAACTGGAGGTTGTTACGTTAACAAATATTGCATGTTCTCATTCACATGTGGGAGCTTAAAAAATGGGTCTCATGAAGATAGAAAGTAGGTTGGTGGTTACCAGAGACTAGAAAGGGCAGGGGAGAAAGAGGAGTGAAGAGAGGTTGACTTGTGAGTACAAATATACAGTTTGATAGGAGAAATAAGACCTAGTGTTTGATAGATCTGTAGGGTGACTGTAGTTTGCAATAATCTATTACATATTTCAAAATAGCTAGAAGACAATAACCTGAATGTTTCTAGCATAAAGAAAAGACAAATATTTAAGGTGACTGGTATCCCAATTATACTGATTTAATCTTTACAAATATTATGAATGTATTAAATTATGTACCCCAAAATATGTACATCTATTATGCATCGATTAAAAAACTTTAAAAAGATAAATGAAAAGACATCTGATGCCAGCCACCCCAATGGAAAGTCATAATCCCTTGCCCATTTTAAAATGAATTCTCAAGAATCTGTTGATTGAAAAAGAGCCTAGTTCCCATGAGGAAAGACCATGGAGCACTGGAGGGCAACCAGAAATGATTCCCTGAGATCTTCCCAAAAAGAACCTCTGGACTTTTTTTTCCCCCTTTTTTGGCTAATTATATACTGGGAAAGGAAATGCCCAGATCTTTTGAGGACTGTTGGATACCTGGTCCAAGTTGACAGTGAAAAGTAATTATTGTTACTACATTCTAGGAAAAGTCCTTGAAATAGTGCCTGCTCTTGGCCAAGACAGTAAATCAAAATCAATTTCACAAATAGGGAAATTAGTACCACCCTAAAAGACTTAAAGAATAAACAGATGGTTGTCTCTATCATATCTGCATTTAATTCACCAGCCTGGCCTCTGCATGGATCATGGAAGACAACAGTGAATTACCACAAATTTAATAAATTAATGGCCCCACTTGCAGCTGCCCTGCCAGACATTGTATCTTTACTAGAGCAGATTTAACAGAGCGTCTGATGTGTGCTGTGTCGTGATTGATGTGCAGAATGCTCTATTGTTTATATCCATTAGGGAAAGAGAGCAGAAACAGCATGCATTCACACGGCATGTGCAACAGTATACGTCTGCAGCTTTTCCACGTCTAGGTTCGTTCTCCCACTTACTGTCACAACACTAGTTGAAGAAACCTGGACCATCCAGACATATCTCAGAACATCACATTGGCCCCCATATTGATAACATCATGTTCAATGGACTTGTTAACATGCATGAGCTCCAAAGGGTGAGAACTGCTGTATAGGTGAAGTTTTGAGAAAAGGTTCAGTGGTCTAAGGTATGCTGGGACATCCCCTCAAAGTAGAGGACAAGTTGTTATATTTCCATGTGGCATCTTTTCCTAATTTACATAAAAGCATATGTGAACTCGGGCAGCCGTAGGTGCCCACCTCCCCAAGCCCCGCTGCACAGCAGCCACGCGATTTGATAAAGACTGAGCCAAGTGAAGAATTTCTACTGCCTCCCAGCCACACTTACTGGCTGAAGGTGGCCAAGTGACCTGAGTTAGTCCAATCCTGATAAGGCTCGGGGATCCTGCCTGGTGGCTGAGTGAAGAGAAGCCTTTTCTCTCCTCCAGATGTGAGGGAGAAAGTACACAGCTCTGGAGCCCCTGGCAGCCCCCTGGCTTCCTTGAAGGAAGCCGTCTTGAGGACAAGCCCGACAAGTGACACCCAGAGACTGGCAGAACAAAAGGAATCACAAAGAAACCAAACTTCCATCTGATGAAATGTGGACTCTGGACTGAGCGATCCTGAAGCCAGCTCTACCTCTGAGATTTCCAGTGATTGAGCCAATACATTCTACACCTGCAGGCTAGCTCACGGTGAGCCTTCCGATGTTTGCAACTATTGAGTTTCAATTTCTACAGGACCTTCTCAGCACCAAGTCATCAACAAGAGAAGCACAAATCTGACTCCAATCCATTGACCAGCAATGACAACCTCTTATAAAGGACATTCTGAAGGGGCAATAAAGGGGAGATCGCTGCACAAACAGAATAAGGTATGCTCTTTGCTCATCTGTCTTCAAAGTCCAATTACAATTGCCATTCTCTCCTCCTGTCTCTCCTCCCCTTCCCAGTCCCCCCGCCACCAATCAGCTCTCCTCGCCCCTCCACCCCAACCCTGGTCAGCTGAGCAAACAGGAACGAGTCAAAACCCAATGCAGGGCAGACAGGAGGGTGTGAACGCCTGGATTTGAGGTTTCTTCATTTATTTATTTATTTATTTGAGGATAGGTCTATTTATTGGAATTCTATTTTTTTTAATTTCAGCATATTATGGGGGTATGAATGTTTAGGTTACGTATATTACCCTTCTCCCCTCCCCTTTGAGTCAGAGCTTCAAGCGTGTCCATCCCCCAGACGGTGCGCATCGCACTCATGTATGTATATACCCATCCTCTCCTCCCCCTCCCATCTGCCCGACACCCGATAAAAATGTTATTCCTGTATGTGCACTTAGGTGTTGATCAGTTAATACCAATTTTCTGGTGAGTACATGTGGTACTTACCTTTCCATTCTTGGTATACTTCACTTAGTAGAATGGGTTCCAGCTCTATCCAGGAAAATAGAAGAGGTGCTGTATCACATAGTTTCTTATAGCTGAATAGTACTCCATGGTATACATATACCACATTTTATTAATCCACTCATGTATTGATGGGCACTTGGATTGTTTCCACATCTTTGCAATTGTGAATTGTGCTGCTATAAACATTCGAGTGCAGATGTCTTTTTTATAGAGTGACTTTTGTTCTTTTGGGTATACTGCATGCTCTTTCTTAAAACCAGTCCAGCTACTCATGCATGTGGGTTTTCTTGACAATGCCTCTAGATCTTTCTCTGCTTATTCCTGGATGCTTTATTCTGTCTCCAGATAGCTGTGAATGCTTTATCCCATAGTGAAATTTGGCATCTGGGATAGTTGAAGCTGCATTTCACCTACCACATGAAAATTTATCTATAAAATTTTCAATTTTCAGACTTACTACATTGTAGACTTGTCAATGAGTCTCCAAAACATTGACCAGAGTTTCCTGTATTTATGTTTCTCTGTCTTTCATTTTCTTGAATCCACTGTGGATTCCCCCATCCCATATTTTTCCCCCCGATAGGAGACTCTTACTAATTATGACAAGAATCTACGTGAATATTTTCTTTCCTGATCTTCTCTACCCTCAGTGATCTTAGAATCTAAACTGGATTCCACAGTAGAATGTAACTCACCATTGCAATGTTAGCATTTTCCTAAACTCCTCACCCAAAAGACTGTACATTCTTAACAAATGGACATAGCATAGTTTTATTTTTCATGCTTTTATAGACTAGGACAATGCCAAACACACAAATATCCACACAAAAACTTACTGAAGAAAGAATCAGTGATTGGATAAAGTCAAGCATAAATTAATAATAACAAAACCATATTCTGTTTTTCCATTTGTTTACATCCTCTGCGTTTTCTTTTCTCAGTGTTTCATAGATCTCTTTGTAGAGAACTTTCACCTCCCTGGTTAAGTATATTCTTAAGTATTTTATTTTCTTTGCAGCTATTGTGAATGATATTGAGTCTTTGATTTGACTCTCAGCTTGACTGTTACTGGTGTATAGGAATTTTACTCATTTGTATACATTAATTTGTTACTCTGAGACTTTCCTGAATTTGTTTATTAATTTCAGGAGTCTCTTGATGGAATATTTGAATTTTCTAAGAATAAAATTATATCTTCAGCAAAAAGTAATAGTTTAACCTCCTCTTTCCTGATTTGAGTAGCTTTAATTTTTTTCTCTTGGCTGATTGCTCTAGCTAGGAATTCCGGCACTATGTCAAATAGAAGTTGTGACAATGGCATCCTTGTCTTATTCCAATTCTTAGTGGGAATTTTTTGAGTGTTTTCCCATGGTTTTTATAATATTTATATATGGTCCTTCTTTGCCTAGTTCATTATGGAGCTTTATTATGAAAGTGTGCTCGATTTTGTTGAATGGTTTTTCTGCACCTATTCAGATGATCATATGGTCTTTGTTTTTGCTTCTTTAATGTGGTGAACCATATTTATAGATTTACATATGTTGAAACATCCTTACATCCCTGGGATGAAGCCACCTTGGTCCTGGTGGATTATTATTATTTTTTTGATATCCTGTTGAATTGTGTTTGCTAATATTTTATTAATGATCTTTGCATCTATATTTATAAAGGATATTGATCTGTAGTTTTCTTTTTTTGTAGTGTTCTTTTTTGGCTTTGGTATCAAGGTGATACTGGCTTTATATAATGACTTGGGGAGGCTTCCCTCCTTTTCAATGTTATGGAATAATTTCTGCAGTTTGGGTACCAATTCTTCTTGGTATGTCTGATAAATTTCAGCTGTGAATCTATCTGGGGATTTTTTTCTTGGAAGTTTTTTTTTGTTTTGTTTTTGTTTTTGTTTTCCTAATTGCAGCTTCAAACTGCTTTTTATTGGTCAGTTCAGGAATTCTATTTCTTCCTGATTGAGTCTTGAGAGGTGATAAGATTCAAACATATCTTGTTCATGGATTAGTAGAATCAACACTATTATAATGTCCATGCTACTCAAAGTGATTTACAGATTCAGTGAAATCCCCATCAAAATACCAATGTCATATTTCACAGATCTAGAAAAAATAATTCTATGCTTTGTTTGGAACCAGAAAAGAGCCCAAATAGCCAAAGCAATATTAAGCAAAAGGAATAAATCTGGAGACATCAGGCTACCAGATTTAAAACTATACAACAAAACTATAGCAACCAAAACAGCATGCTATTGGCACAAAAATAGAGACATAGACCAATGGAACAGAACAGGAAACTCAGAAATAAAGCCATCCAAATATAGCCAACTGATCTTTGACAAAGCAGACAAAAATATATACTGGGGAAAATAATCCCTATGCAATAAATGGTGCTGGGAAAATTGGATAGCTATATGTAGAAGATTGAATCAGGATCCATAGCTCTCACCACTCATAAAAATTAATTCAAGATGTATAACAGACTTAAATGTAAAGCATGAACCCACAAGAATGCTAGAAGAAAATGTTTGAAAAACTATTCTAGGTATTGCCTAGGTAAAGAATTTATGAAGAGATGCCAATGACTATGACAATAATAACAAAAATAAATAAATGGGACTTGATTAAATTAAGAAAGATTCTGCACAGCTAAGGCAATAATCAACAGAGCACATATGCAACCTACAGAATGGGAGGAAATATTCATATGCTATACATCCAATAAAGAACTAATAACAAAAATCTACAAAGAACTCAAGCAAATCAGCAAGATAAAAATGAAACATCCCCATCAAAAATGGGCAAAAGACATGAACAGAAGATTTTCAAAAGAAGATAGACAAATGGCCAATAAACATATAATAAAATGTTCAACATCACCAATTGTCAGAGAAATGTAAATTAAAACCACAATGAGATACCACCTTACCACTGTTGGAATGACTTTTATTGAAAAGTCCAAAAATAACAGATGTTGGCATGGATGCAGAGAGAAAGGGATGATCTACACTGTTGGTGGGACTGCAAGTTAGTACAATCTTTATGGAAAACAGTGTGGGGACACTGCAAAGAACTAAAAGTAGACCAACCATTTTATCTATCCAGCAGTACCACTACTGGGTAATTGCCCAAAGGAAAAGTAATCATTTTATCAAAAAGACACCTCTACTTGAATGTTTATTGCAGCACAATTCTCAATTGCATAGATATGGAATCAACCCAAGTGCTCATCAATTCATGAGTGGATTAAGAAAATGTGATATATGTGTACCATGGAATACTATTAATACTCAGCCGTGGAGAAGGATGGCTTAATGCCTTTTGCAAAAATTCAGATGGAACTGGATACCATTGTCCTAAGTGAAGTATATAAAAAATGGAATAACAAACATCACATGTACTTACTATTACATTGGAACTAATTGATGAGCACACATGTGCATAGAGAGAAATAAGACTTAATAGAAATCAAGTAGGGGGAGAGACGGGGATGGGCAAAAACCTACCTAATGGGTACAGTGAACACTATCTGGGTGATGGGCATACTTATAATTATGACTCAAGCATTTTAAATGTGACCTATGTAAACAACAATGTTTGTATCCCCGTAATACTTTGAAATATAAAAAAAATTGATAAATATATAAATGTTTATTGATAGAACAAACATATTCTGGACAGAATGTAAATCAATTATAGTTGTAGAATGTTTATGTAGATAGTGCCCTGGCTGAAATGCATTTCAATGTATCCCCCTTGTGTTTAGGATAAAGTCTAAAACCCTCACAAGATACACTCTTCTCATCTCCACTAATTAGGCATCCCCAGAGTCAGCTCCCCCCCCGTTGCAACTGTTTTAAATCTTGCCAGTGGAGTTTTACACTTTGACAAGATTCAACTACTTGCCATTTTACTTTTCCAAAAATGATATTATTTTTTAGTGCTTCTCAGTCTTTGCATAGACTGCATCATCTTCTGGAAATGTCCTAGTCCGCCTCTTTACAATGCTTAATTCTACTCTTTCATAGAGGTTCAGAGTACAGGTCATATCTTGCTGGGATCCATTCCCTGACTGTCCCTCTCCTCTTACCATACTGAATTATTTATATAGTATTTTGTACATCATTTTGCTATGGCACTTATCATACCAAATTATAATAATTGAATTTACTTTCATGTACCCTCCTAACATATCAGTAATACATACTAATAATTGGTGGCAGCAATTAACTTTTAATCTACTTCATTGAGATATAATTTATACACAAAAAGATTTATCAATGTGAGCAAACACTTTGACGAGTTTTGGCAAATACATATAGTAGTGTGTATCAACTGTAACCACAATCATGATGTGGAAGATTTCAATTATCTCAAAAAGTTCTACTTATGGTTCTTTGGAGTGAATCCCTTTGGTGAAATTTCTATTCAAATATTTTGCTCATTTTTTTAAAAAAAAACTGTATATTTTTGTCCTATTATTATTGAGTTTGATGAGTTCATTTTGAATTCATTATTTATTCAGATACAAGTCCTTCATCAGGTACATATCTTACAAATATTTTCTCTTGGTCACTTGAGTTTCTTCACAGTATATTTTGAAGCATAAATATTTTAATTTTGATAAAGTGATTGCATTATTTTTGTTTTAGTCTATTTTTTCTCAAGACCTATAGGACTGTTTGATACCCATTAGATATGCAATAAATGATCCATACACTTTGTAAACTAGACAAGATTTTACCATATATTCAGCGTCATCAATGCTTATATCTGAAAGAACTACTGTTCCCCTCACTAATAGTTGGACCACAGATGTGCATTTCTATAGGATTAAACTGTGGTTTTCCTGTAAAGGGCATATTTCATGTCCTTTTGAGCCTTCACAATTTCACAAAATAAAACACTGTCCAAGATCATTTTGGTTTGGAAAAAGTTAAAAACAGGTGTTGAAAGATACTGCCTGCTCTCAACATAGAAGAGCCATAGAGGTGAATGTCTGCTACAGACAGTGCTTGGCATTTAGAACAAACCAACCAACAAACAACATAATTGAAATCTCTATCTGGCAATTATTACTTATCAGGGCTTATTTGTCTATTGACACCACCCTCTTTCACATAATTGAAGCTTCAGTTCAGTAGATGTTATTTATTTTTATTATTCCCTACAGCATGAAGATGCTATGAAAGACAATCAGAGACATGTTCAGAAGGGTGGGAGGCATTCTAGACAGAGAGAATGGCCAAGCATCAAAGATAGGAACAGTTGTACAAAGTATAAAAAATATGAGAAATGAAGTAATTGATCATCACATTTGAGAACATGATTAAATATGTTAGTGGCCCTGGGTAACAGAGTGGAAGAACACTGGCTCACATTGAGGCACATTTTTTCATGTGTATTTTTAAAAAGGTCTCTGAATTCCATTTCCAAAGAGGAAATTCCACAAACTGTTGAAGTGGCTTTATCCTTAAAGCACATATATACTCTACAAGGTGAGTACTGGGACGAATAAGTTATGCCTGAAATTCAGTCATGCCTCTAATAAATGTACCAATTTATAGTCACTCTTATAGATAATGTGTGTAACTCTAATTATAAGGCATCCTGAGAAGATCAGGTTGATATTCTTTAAATGAAATCATGAATGTTTGTGATTTTTTTTTTTTTATTGCTTATTCCTCTTCATATCCCTCACTGCAATGACCCAGATTCCATACAGGAAAGGCACTTGTCAGGGCAAAGTCCGAGGAAAGCTCAGTGAGCAATGTGGACATTCAAGTGAATGGTGTTTAATGAGAGGACAAATCAATACAACTTTTGCCAGTGTCAAATATGGAAATTTAGAGAAATTATACTAGTTTATTTTCTCACCTTTGAGTACGGAATTTACCTGACCTTTTACAAGAGGCTCAGAGCCCCTGGCATCACATAATTTTATTGAAAGAAAGACTCTTCAGCCTAGCCAATAATACTGATAATAATAACTCACATATGTTGAATAATGATATGATGGAATGTACTAATTTCTTTAATTGGATAATCCTATTACATCACCACCACCCAACCATGAGCAAGCACTTCTCTGCCAGGTGGGATAGATGCTCCAGGTCATGTGCCTAGCATGTGGCTGAGCTGGAGCCTCTGCTTGAATCTGTCTGACTCCAGAACCCACACTCTTCACCTCTGTGATTCACTTTCCCAGGGATCATTCCTTCCAAGACCATTATTTCTTCTGATGAGGAAAGGGAGGCCCAGGAAAGAGAGTGAATGATAAAGATCACAGGGCTTATCAGTGGAGAACTAGAATCAGTGCCTCATCTCAGGAGCCCCATAACCCTTCCACTGGTTTTCAACCACTCTTTTCAGTTTTCTTTACATCATTAAGCTCAGAATTCCAGTGTTTCTTAAAAAAACTAAAAAAAACTTTAACAAACACTTAACATTGTGCTCAGTATGTGACAATACCATAAACCCTATACGTGGATTAACTCATTTAATCTCTGCCAGCAAACCTGTAGGTAGTCACTATGATCATCAACATTTCACAGGTGGGGATTTGAGTCACAAAATAGTTAAGCAATCTGCCTACGGGCACATAACTAGTGAGCGGTGGATTTTAGATTACATTTAAGCAGTCTAGTTATAGAAGTTGTGCTTTCAATCATTTAGTTGCACTGCTTCTATTTCTAGTATAGCTAATAGATGGTGGGGCTGTCATCTTCACACAACAGTGTGAGGAGGAATAGGAAAGTCTGTCCAAATGCTTATTTCCCATTAATTTGCCATATCTTAAATATCTCCCTTAGAGTTACTCAAATCTGAAGTATAGCAATCTTTCTACTAAATGACAAAAATAAAAGTGCCATAGTTGAAAGCTACTTTTGCTATCTGCTAGCCTTTGTGACCTTCAGCAATTGGTGAACCTCATTAATTGACTTGATGAGGCTTAATTTCCACGGAAGCAACGTTCTGCTTTTCCTACTTCCCAGTTATGTATATATGAACAAATGAAAATTTTAAAAGTGTATATATACACACATAAAATACTTCAAATAAAAAATATAAAAAAATGCTGTTATTTTTATCAGAATTATAATCATTTAGCAAGTACAACTACCAATACCAACCCCTCTCAAAATACAGTACAGTGTAGGATGTATTTTGCTATGCCAGCATAATCAGTTAAGCATCTATTACATGCTTTTATATTTTATGTTCATTTTTCTTTCCATGAATTTTTTGAGAACCTGAAGTATAAGATTGTTTACTTGTCAAGATCAATTTATGATCATTTAACTCATTGGGAATTCAAACTATGACATTTAAAGTGAAATGGCTGGAAGAAGAAAGACCTTGAGAAGCCGAATGTGCCGCTTCTTCCAAAAGGAAGACCTTGTTTATCTGTGAACATTGTCTTCACGTGCTGATTACAGTAGAGAGTGCGTGGTATAAAAGCTCAATGGGGGCATCTTATATTGAATGGAATAGACATTCATCCAAAACACACAGCATTTCTCCATGTGTTTATCATAGGAGTATTTTACCAGCACTAGAGAGGAAACTGGCGATTTAATATTGTGTTTCAATTCCTAGAAACAAATTTGTGTCCAGTTACTACTTAAATTAAATTTCACTGTTTATGCTTCATGTTCTTCACACTGATGGGACTGTTGGATATGACTTGAATTAACCATGAAGGATGCCATTCAGTACTTTACCAAGTTGTTAGAGATTTAAAGGATTATTATCTGGAGTAATCTAAGCAGTCTTCCCATCACTGGGAAGTAATCTGCAGTCAGTGTCTTTCTGAAATCAACATCAGCATTTTCACAAGTTGTTGTTGAGGGAAGAGGAAAAGAGCTAAATTTCAAAACTTACGGTTTTAACCATACAGATTTGATTCCATCTTCATTCCCTTGCCTTTATTTTCCAAATATTCTTGAGATTTCAATGAAGTTTTACTAGTTGTCTTCATCTGACTGTTTGGCTATATTGAATAGAAATTAGTGCTTAGAGTCCAAGGAAACAGTATAAATGATTTGGCTTCAACCCTTCATATTAAAGTATCAAAATTGTGTCTATTATAATCATAGTTTCCCCCAAATCATTTAATTAGATGACACCAGAGCTGAAACTAAAGTTCACATTTGCCAGTTCCCAGTTCAGAGGTAATTTTATTACAACCGATGATGCTGTGTCCGTATTTTCATGTACTATAGAAATATCTCAAACCTTTACATTCCATTAATTCAGAAAGCGAATTCTCTAGTACACACACACACACACACACACACACACACACACTTTTTAGTATAATAACTTCTAACTTTGGAAGACATCTGCAAGTGCACGTGCCAGGAATTGTACAAAGTAAATATCATGTTATCGCATTTAATCTGTACACTAAGTAGTTGAGTACATTGTGTTTTTCTGATTTTTATGAATGAGAATAAAATTTTCTGATTTTATGCTTGCATAAGATAAAATATGTTTCCAGTATCATGATTGGTAATTACAGATGCAGTTTTTAACTGTGAAGTTTGTCACTGTATGTTCTCAATACTGACACTCTCTTTTACAATTTCTTATATGTCAGAGTGTCATAGAGAAATGAGAATTCAGGGATTGCATACTTTTGTCATATGAGACAGTTTTAATGAATTCGAGGCATAAGAGTGGGCTTAGGGAAGAGAAAATTCAGAAAGACAACCATTTTTTAAATGTCTGCATTAGATTGTTACAACAAAAAAGATATAACTAGAACCAAACTATCTACTTTCCATGGGGATGAATTCTGGCTTGATTTAAAAAGTTCTTTCTGTCAAAGCATCAAGGGAACAGAATCAGCTTCTTCCTTATTATCGCAGGTTTTATTTTCTCACAATGTGATTTATTTTCCCATTTATTCCTTTTCTCACACATTTCTGTACTTCCGTAAGCATTTCTAGGATACCTACTGTATGCTGAGCACTATAATTGTCATTGAGAATAAAAGCAAGGATGGGTTCATTTTTCTCAAGAATAATTGCAACATAATGTGGCAAATGCAGAGAGAGAGAAGTACAGAGAGATTCAAGGACACAAAGAAGAGACTTCGTGGATGGGATAACGTCAAAGCTAAGATTAAATGGGTGGTGGGGTCATCGGGTAAAGGGGAAGGGGCGGGGAAGCAAGGTGGGCCTTCCGAGCAGATGAAATGAACTGTGCAAAAGCAACCACACAGAACACACGATGGTGTGCGAGGCATAATGGAGAAGGGGGTGTGGTTGAGGGGCATTAACACAAAAGCAAATGCTAGATGAAAACATTTAGGTCTCTACCTATGGATTTCTTTGCCTTTGTTGATTTTGTTTACTTTCTTTGTTAGTGCTTGTGAGCTTTATTTTCAGGACTTCAGCTGAGAATTAAATTTCCCTCAGTTATTAAAAAGGAAAAGAATTTTTCCAAATGAGATAGAGCCAGGATGTGAATAAAAGAAAAAAAAATTCTTCCAAATTGACAACATGAAATAGATGTATTACATTTCTAAATTACTGATCATGTATGTGAATCTCATCAAGCAGAAGATCACACTCTGTGTTCATTGGAATATCAGAAATGTACCTGCAAAACAGCTCTACAAACTGCAAAACGGTATGGGATGTTTCACCATTACTGGCGGTATGGAAGGGCCAAAAAAGCCCATGTGTTGAAGTCATCTAGACCTTCTCAAGCTCCGCTCTTGTGTCAATTACCTTTTCTGAGCTTTCCTTTTCTAAAAGGCAAAAGTAAGACTAACACCTAACTCTTCAGATTAGGAGAACATTCAGCCAGATTGTTTTTCTATACAGTGTCCGTCAAAGAATGCTGTTTAGCTTCCCCATAATATTTTTAAGTATAAAAAATATATACTTAGATATATTAAAATATATTTTAAAAATTCTACATTACCCAAAGAGAGTAAAGGACAATTACAAAATATTAGAGTTTAAGATTTTCTTAGACAACATTTTATTTCTCTCTCTCTGTTTTTTTTTTTTTTTTTTAAAGCAGTCCCAAATGAAGCAGAAGTTGAGAAAGGGAACTTTATTTCTCTTAATGCATTTATTCATCCATTCTTTTTTTTTTTTTACTCATTCACTCATTTGATAAATATATTTGGTCCCAATATCAATGTGTGTTGGGCACTTCAAGTGCGCAAAGATGACACATCTTCCATGTAGAGGAGATCACACACACAAATATATATATATATATAATATATGAAATATATAAGTATATAATATATATAAATATATATAAATTCAGTGCAGTGGGTTTTATAATAAAACAAGACACAACATAGAAAATAATGAGTGGTCTCCTATTATAAGATCAGTTTTGGCATGTGAGTTAGGGCAAGTATTACCTTCCATAAACAAAGGACTGAAGCACCCCCAGCATTGAGGACTCACACTCCATGAGAAAGCCTCATAGTGAAGGTGTTAGTGGAGATAAGAACAGGGGCTAGAGGACCATTCTTTTCTCTTCCTCCTGAAGGTATGCTACTCTTTCCTCTGCTCAAATGCCTGACTTCTCTTGCATATCAGCCCCAAATTTGCTTAAGCTGAGGTGGCAGTGCCAGTGCAGTAAGACTGCAGATTCTGGATAATGAATTATGAGAATTCCTGGGTCTCTGTCCTTGGTGTGACTTTGCCTAGCTGTTAAGTCATCCACATTTCTAGATCTAGTTGTTTTTATTCACTCATTTTTTATATTGTGTTCTTAGAAAACCTTATCCTAAATTTCATTCAAACAAACAAAAAGCTCTGATATTTTGTTACTATAGTACATGTTAATATATACATTGAGAGGTAAGGCATTCATTGATAATATTGTTTTTGTTGCTGGGAAATTTAATCGCCCATATGTTCTTGGGAGGATGTGGATTTTCAAAGACACAATATCTGTGAGTAGCAAATGTGTGCCAGGTGATACGATGGATGCATTACATCATTCTCTCATTTCATTTTCACAATAAATCTCTGTGGTGGGTATTAGAATCCTCATTTTATAGACATAGACAATAAAGATCAGGGATATTTAAACCTTTCTCAAGGTTAACAGAATTAGTAAAGGATGAAGAAGGGATTTAAAACTACGGTTAAGTGACTCCAAATGTCTGTTACTTTTTTTTTTCTTTCTGAGAGGCCCATCAAAAGGAACCTGTAACAGTGGACTGACTGGCTTCAGAAAGGCCACATAGCCAGTGTTCCTGTGGGATATGCCCACTTAAAGGTGTTTCTTTAAACTTTAAAAGTTCACATAGCAAAATAAACACTAAAACAAGTTCTGTGAGACCCTCAAATTTTCATAAAATATAAGATGTCAGACGGAGATGAGCAACAGAGGCAGTAATTGTAACGAGCTGCCTGAAACTGTCTATGTCTCAATTAGCCACCAATCAGAATAATAAAGTTATAAAGTTATGTGCCTTTCAAAGTTACAACTAAGCTGTAACAGCTTTTCCTAAGTTGATTCATACATGGGAAAAGGAAAGTACAAATAATAACTACCCAAACAGCGGGTATTCCTATTGGTGTGTTATGTCTTACAGCTTTATATAAATTACCTTCTGAAATTGATTCATAAAACTTCAAAAATGACAATTTCTCCCTGTATAGCAGTCACCTTCTACCCACCTGTATCTGGTAGATACTTTGGTCTTTTATAATTATTTTTTCTATTACTCTTCTGGCATAGAGATATTCATCAATTTGAATATATCCGATGAGGGTAGAAGCTACCTGTATAGGTTTAAAGAAGATGTCACATGATGTCTTAAAGGATGACAGATTTTAAGGATAGACAGCTCATTACTTTCAAACTCTCTCCCTCTAGGTATCAGGTTCAGGGAAGACGTGAGGTTCCACAGGATCTCACAATGAATAATGGCACTCGATATTATGTCATCTCTATGCTTGTGTATGGGTAGACATGCCAGGGTGTTTTAGTTACCGTGTGCGTGTGTGTGTGTGTGTGTTGGGGGAAACACATGACGTGCCCCAAGCCCTTCTAATGTAACTATAGGCATATATCACACATGTAGTGGTATGGAATGAGAGTGACATGTGGTTAAATTTCTGAAAACCAGAAAAAATGTCCACAGAACAAAATTAATTTTGAAATGAATCTTGAAGAATGCGACTACTTAGGGCAGAAAAGGGTAAAGTTCATCTGCGATAGAACTTTACGTACAAAGGTAGAAAGATTTCAAAAAAGCTGGCTTGGAAGACCAGATCCCTATATGCACATCAAGAAGTTGTATTCAGCAATTCACAGCTTGATGCTTAGATTCAATAAATGTTTGTAGGGAGTGAGGAAGAGGGAAAGACAGGGACAAGGGGAAGGTAGACAGGAATACAAGAGAAAGATGGGAAAAAATAGTTTATCAAATATAAAATTCACTTTCATCACAATTTCCACGGGGACTCTGAAGTATTGATCAGGATTTGTGATATGTTGATTTTTGCCTGGCATCATGAAAGACTATGCTAAAGAATTCCACCGGCTGAGAGGGAACATAGGATGAAATCCATATGCTTTAGAGAGGTATGCAGGGTAAGATGCTTCATGCTTTCCCTTCCAGACTTGGATCTCACATCTTGCTACCCTATCCCAGCTTATCAATGTCCCAGGCCACAGCCTTACTTAACTGGTGGTTCACACTAAGCAGCTGAGGCCTCCCACCTTACCATTCTGTTGCACTTATTGCTACCTAATACAATCTTACCCAAATCCTCTTTTCTTTGCCAAGCTAAATTCCACCAATACTCCATCCAGGTGTGATCTCCTGCATTAGTCAGCTGGGGCTGACGTAACAAAATACCATGGACTGGGTGACTTAAACACTATCATAAGCTTCCTTAAAGGGAATGTGGCAAGTGTTATTGAATTAGTTCTACTTCCATGTATTTTTATATGTATATTTTAGCTTGTTTTAGAGAATATTACTTTTAAGATTGTTAACAGTTAGAGGAATATTACTTTTAACAAATAATAACTTGTCATTATTATTATTGCTATTATTTAGAAATATCTATACCACTAGAATAAAAGCTCTATGGCAGGCAGTGTCCACCTTTCTAAATGATGAATCACTAGACTCAACTACAGTGTTTGACACTTACTTAGGGAAGTCTTTTGAATTAAGTGTTGAATGAATTATATCTATAAAATTGAAAGGCCTTTGAGAGATTGTGATATGAGAAAGAAAAGTGTCTGATTGAAGCCTGGTCTTTGGAAGTATGTTGAGGGAGCTATGTTAACGGTGGTTTAAATTACGACAGGGAGACAAGAGCCAGGTACCAGCATAAACATGCCTTCAATAAAAACACCAGTTTTGAGTCTCAGTATTTTTGAGGGTGTGTAATACTCAGGTTTTACATTATGTCTCAGAGAATTAGAGTTTGATTCTTTCTAATCCTAGTATCACTACCTGCAACAACAATAACAACAGATAAAATGCTTAGCCACATTGGGAAAAAAAAAATCTTCAAATTCAAACAATAATGTACTTCTTTTCCTTCTTCCCGTACATATCTAATAGCTACTCACTGCTTCACACACACGTGTCAGGGCAAGACGTCAACACCAGGTCCTGCAAGCTATTGAGTACAGGGATGCCCTAGTAAATGCTTTCAGTGTGTTGTCATTTCATTTTGCCCTCTGACTTTTTAGGATATGACTAGATTTGTAACTCCAATCAATTAACATGTTAATTTTATTTTTTCACATTTGCATTAAAGAAGTTCTTTGAAGGACCACATGATGCATATGGGGAAAAAGGTCATATCCATTAACCTAGTAATGTTCCTAAAAGCCTAATTTGGAGAATTTGATATTATAGAAGAGAGATTATGTCCACACTGGCCTTCAGTTTATTCCTTTAACACTCCAGGCCCTCTCCTTCTAAGGAACCCTTTCTCTTACTGTTCTTTCTTCTTGGAATGCTCTTGATTATGGTCCTCTCATGGCTGATACTTCTTATTAAAGTTTAGGCAAAACTGTTACCACTGCAGAGAGCTGTTCTCATCCATCCTTTCTAAAATATATTACTTCAGCCCTCAGCCATGGCCTAATTATTTTCAAACTACCTTATTTTTTTATTTTTTATTTTTTTTAACATACAATTTATTTTTAAAGCCAGGTTTACTTAGGTAATCTATATATACAGTAAAATTTATCCTTTTAGGTGTACAGTTCTATGCATTTTGCCAAACATATATCGTTGTTTAGCCAACACCACAAACTATAGAATATTAAAATAGGATATTTGTTTCTAAAAATTTTTAGAGAAAAGACAAAGTGAGGAATTTTTGAGGTGGCAAAATAGAGTAAGTTGATTAGAGTGAGCAAGGGCATGAGAAAATAAGGCTGAGAGTAAGGAGGAAGAACGGAAAGGAGTTAGAAGGGAAATTAAAGTGAAGAGTCGAATAAATGAGATGGGCCACGAGAACAGCGTGTGAGTGATGAAGACGGGGCTCTGGACTCAGAAAAGGCCACATATGTGGGAGACCTGGAGGCAAAGAGCAAAAGGGGAAGTAGCCCGACTCCTCTCCTTATGCCCATCCTCACGCCCAGGGCCCTCCTTCTCAGTCTCTTTGCATGTCCCCAGTTCCCTCTGTGTTTCACTGTGTGTTGGGAGACAGCCTTAAGCCACCTGTGCTTTGTGTTAACTGTGTGATCACGTGGAGTTATGGAGCAGTCATTTTCAAACTGTAATGTGATTCATAATTATCTGTGGAGCATTTAAAAATATACATGACTACACTCAACTCTCAAAGATCATGCTTCAGTAATTCTTAGGGGGAATCTCTTTTAAAAGGTTGAAAATCACTGCAATTAGAGATTGGAAAGCAGAGTAAAATATTTTAGTATCAAGAACTATAGACATCTTACCAAGGAAGAAATTGATATATTTTATAAAATATCTTCATTTTAAAATATTGGCACCTAATTCAAATTATTTTTAAAATATTATTTACCAATACTTTGGTCAAAGGATACAAAATTTCAGTTAGGTAAGATAAATAAGTCTAAGGGATCTATGTACAACACGGTGGCTATAGTTAATAACAATATTATGTATTCATAAAAATGATGAGAGAGTAGATTTTAAGTGTTCTCACCACAAAAATACGTGAGATAATGTATATGTTAATTTGCTCAATTTAACCATTCTATAATGTACATATATTTCAAAACATCATGTTGTACACAATAAATATGTATAATTTTAACAATTAAAAAGAAAATAAAATGTTAAAAATAAAAATACATAAAAATAGAAACCGATTATAAAACAGATTAAGTGATTTCAAACTATCTTATTTTATTTCCCACATAATAGGTAACACTAAATTATCTTGATTTTTTCTTTTTTAACTTGTCCTTCATTTATTTATTTATTTATTTATTTATTTATTTATTTATTTTTGAGACAGAGTTTTGCTTTGTCACCTGGACTAGAGTGCAATGGTGTCAGTCTAACTCATAACAACCTCAAACTCCTGGGCTCAAGCAATCCTCCTGCCTCAGCCTCCCAAGTAACTGGGACTACAGGCATGCGCCACCACGCTCTGCTAATTTCTTTCTATTTTTAGTAGAGACAGGGTCTTTCTCTCGCTTAAGCTGGTATCAAACTTCTGACCTCAAGCAATCCTCCTGCCTTGGCCTCCCAGTGTGCTAAGATTACAGGCATGAGCCACCACCCTGGCCAACTTGGTGTTTTCTTGTCTTATGCCACTAGAATCTCAGGAGAATGGGCACCCTCTTCCATGGTCATCACCATATCTCAGGGGCAAGAATGATGATTGTCACATTAAGGGTACTCAATAAATGTTTGATGTGTGAATAAACAAGTGAGAAACTAGGAGATCAGAAAGGTTAATTCGCATAGCTAATAATTCACAGAACCGAGACACATACTCAAGTTTTCTAAGTCCAATGTGCATCTCACTCTGTGTGTGTGTGTGTGTGTGTGTGTGTGTGTGTGTGTGTGTATGTACACACACACAATGCCTATATCAAGTCTTAACTCTTCGATTATCAGGTTTGGTGCTCATTCGACGACTTCAAACACCCTTCTCCCAGAACTTTTTGTTTTTCTGGTTTTCAGCAAGGGACCAGCAGAATTTACTTCTGAATTATGGAGTGTGAGAGTGGTGAAAAATGAGATTCTTAAAATCAAATGAGAGTAACTGTTTTGCAATTCAGGCTCTCTGTCTTTGTCACTGCCTCTGACTTGCCTTTTTCTCACCTTCCATCTCATGTCACCCAATTTTGAGTGTTGGGTGTTTTGTGTTCTGTGATTTTTTTTAGAAAATCTCTGTGATGGATGAAAGTCCATACTCTGAAGCATGCTGTCAAAGTCAAGCCATTTGTCACCAAACGCTGGCACTCATCTCTGCCAAGTTGCAGGGTCTGAGTCATGTCTTTGCTTCTGACAAAATGTCAGTGTTATTTGTCACCATCTAATATTGGTGCCACTTCAGATTGCCACTGTTGCCATGGGTCAGAACCACTGGACAGGCAGGAATCTTCAATGTTTCTTTCAAATTTTTCCCCCAGCACAGTCCTACAGGTTTGCCCCACCCACCAGGTAAAAGTGGAATCTTTCTTATATGTAAATGTTTAGCTGGTATCAATTGACGACAAGATTGGATTTACCCAATGTCACTTTGAGAAATCATTAGTCAACCTCCTTTCCAGTACTGATTTTAACCACAAGAGCTCTAATTGATATTTCATTTCATTAAACCCTTGTAACGTAGATTTCTCCGTTTAAAAATGTGAGATTGATTTCTTCAAAGATACAGTCATGACAGGAAAGTATAGAATAAACAATCAGTTCAATAAAAGATTTACATGGGAGACTAAGGTCAACCCCCTACAAAAAAATCTCACTTAAAGGAAAGCAAAGACTTAGCCTGAAGACAATGGATCAAAGGAAGTGATTTTGAGTACTCTCAATGGTAGACTTCCTTAGTCACCACCCTTTGTCACCTTTGGTACCATGACTTATACCAAAACCCTGAGAGAAGGAAGTGAAAAAAACAAAAAGAAAAAAAAGTTCTTGTTGATCGTGAATACATACCGTAGTATTTACAAATAAAATGATATGATGCCCAAGATTTGATTTTAAAATACTCCAGGGTCTGGGAAAGTGGGAAGGGTTTAGAAAAACAACACTGGCAAAACGTTGATGATTGTTAGGGCTGTGCGATGGGAAAAGGAAAGTCATTGTACTGTTTTTCCTGTTATGTGTTTATTTGAAAATTTTCATGATGAAAAGTTAAATTTAAAAAAAAAAAAAACAAAGTATGAAAAACATTTGTTAAAAACATAAAAGGGGAAATATTTTTTTATGTCACAAGTGCATTCTACAGAGATTCACTAAAACTTCTGTAGGTTACTAGAACACTAGATAGTAAGTGTACTCTAAGGTCAGGAACCAGGTGGGAAAATTAAGGAACATTTGGAAAAGGGAAAGGGAATTAAGGGCTTATCCAAGGTGCAGTAACTTGTCTGGAATTGGTCAAGGCAAAAGAGAGTGTAAAACAAGCTGAAAAAGCAAGGCGTAAGTGCACTGACCAACTCAGAAGGAATTCTGATGCCTTCCTCCTTTGCAGTTCTGGCCCCTCCTTCAAGGTAAGAGTACCCATTGTTTCTGATAAAAGTATCAGTTTTACTGAAGTGCTTTCCCCACTCAACTTTCTCCCCGAGACCTCACCAGCTTCTTCATCACATGGCCTCTTCCTCTTATTGCCAGCTGTGTCCACAGGGCTTGCCTCTATAAGTTTTACACTGTAGGGGTTCAAAAGCTGTGTGTTGTTTTGTCATGCAAAAACAAAACAAAACAAATAAACAAATCCAATCAAACAAACAAAAGCACCCTTTGAAAATTAGATGACCATTCCCCACCCAGGAGATGAAGGCTTTGTTGTTATCATTACCACATGGCAGTGGCATCATTTCTCCTACGTTCCAAAGTACTTTTCATGCATTCCGCATCTGCAGACAATTTGGTCTGTTGCACATGGCATGGGCTTTGGAATAATCAGATATTTGTTCACATAAAACATTTTATGTCCTCACTCCATTCAAAACCTTTTAATAACTTGCCATCACTCTTCAAATAAAATGCAAACTCATTGCTGTAGTCTGTGTAGCCAGTCATGATTCATTCTCTACAGACATCTTCAAATGTTTCCAGTGATATGCTCCCCTCGGGCGCAATGCTTCAGGCATACTGGCATTGTTCAACTTTAGGCCATTAGACATCCTTCTCTTTCCAAAATTTATTCACGGTTGGGCTCCTTCTAACTCTCCCCTGCTGTCTCTCAATGCCATGCTGCTTCTTCAGAGAATTCCCTCCTTTGTTCTCTGTCTAATCACCCAATTTGTCTTCTTTATCACAGATTATGATTTGTGCTTATTATTCTCATTTTTTGCCTCCCTCAGTTGACAGTAAACCTCAAGAGAGAGGGATGCATATTTGTCTTGTTTCCCACCAACACCCCGTTCCTAGCAAGAGGCCAGGTACTTATAACAAATGCATGGTTACTATTCATTGAATAAAGGAATGATAGCATGAAAGCTAACTGAATAAAAGCAGAACTGCCATTTACTAGCTGTGTAAAAACCATGGGTAAATTTCTTACCATCTCTTAAACTGTTTCCTTTGAATACTGCCGCCTTGATTGTTTCACATAAAGATTCCTTAACAAAGTTGTGAGACCTGGCATTTTTTATTGTTGCTATTACTATGTTAAATGATCTTTAAGATCCATTCCCCTTCCAGGCTAATGTGATTTAGAACAATGTTTATAAAAATAATCCTGCTCACTAGTTTTATCATATGTTTATTAAGGAGGCCAACAGTCAGAAAATTATCAACTCTTCTCTATTGGTCTAAAAACTAACAAAAACCTGAATTATAGGTGTTTGTAAACATTTGTCTTTTGTGTTTAGAAAAGAGGTAGAGGGATGTCCAAGTGTCTGAACAGTGTGTGCTACTTGATAAGTTCTATGTAAGTATACGTACTATCAATAATTATATGTCCCTACTTTGATGTTTGCGTTGAAATTAAGAAGTGATCCTACTCTGTTTGTAGAAGGCACAAGTTAAAATAGTTAAAAATGTAAAGTAGAATTTTGTTTTAATAAAAAGATTTTTAATCTACAAAAGTTATACCTGCTTACATTAACAAAAACACAAAAATTTATTTTAAAATAGAAGATGGAAAAAATGCCCATCACAATATAAACTTTGAGAGGAAAAGAACCACTAAATCTCTTTTGCTCCGTGTTATATCTATATTTCCTAGCATAATCCTTGGCATATTATAGATAGTCAATAAGTACTTATTGAATTGATTAAATAATGCTACCATCTAGGTACAAACTCAATCAACACACAGTAGAATACTGTCTATAGGGGGGAAAAAAGGTACAAAAGGACATGGTTGGTTGTGCTTTCCTGTCTCTTTTTGGGTTATTGGCAATAAAGTCCAGAGGGTCGTCTAAGAGGTTTCCGAGAGAGCCACCACAACCTTGCAGGGTTACTAGGGCTTACTAGGGAGGCTGTTGACATTCATTCATCCATCTGGAGCATTATTCATGAAATGTCAACTATGTTGTGGACACTGTCCTAAGCTTTGGGCAAATAATGGCAGCAAGACAGAGATAGTCCTTGTTCTCAGTTTCCCAGAGATAACATATAAATGGTGACTAGAAAATTACAGTTCATGACCAAGCTCTGCCAGATGGTGACAACCTCTGACATGGGCTATATTGTTTAGCCTCTTTAAGCTCAGTGTCTGTATGAAAATGGAGATAATAAAAATATCTATCTCAAAAAGGTATTTTTCAGTCTTACACGTTTCAAGGGCAAACTGTGTGCCTGCTCTAACTCTCACAGGGGATAACTGGACATGCCTCTCTAGGTTCTCCCATAGATAGGATTCCCTTAACACCTCCCAAACCCTCACTTACAGTCTTTGCCTCTTTTTGATCCACTGGTTTGTGTTCCCAGTAGTCTCCTGGGCAGAGAACACACATTATATATGTTTGCATAGTTGCATTTATAGTTGATAAAACACATTAGATATTCAAAATGTGCCCGTTGAATGAATGATAGAAACCACAACATTTTAGAAATCCAAATGCTTGTTTGAAAGCAACTGTGAAATAATACTAAAAGAAGTTAGTTGCTGCTATTGTAGGATGCTGATTAAACAAACCAACAGAGTAAATAGAGAACAAATTATGATGACCTATGGCCCCACACTGCAAAGTACAAACAACGTCTCTCTTCACATTAGATTTCGAAATTGCCACCACCAAATGCAAGTCATTATCTTTCCATTAAACCCAGCAATGTAACTCATTCTTTCCGCAAGTGTGCATGAGCCAAGTTAATGTGAACTAGAATATACTGACACCAACACCAGTGGTGAAGATCAAAATTTCCCAATTGCATATTTAGCTTCACAATATTCTTTTTTCTTTATTTTCAAATATGCATACATTTCCCCCTTCTGCCCAACACATATTAATACAATTAGCAAATGCAATAGAATTTTTAACACCATTAATTTATTCTTTTCAATTCTATATCAAGTTAGTAAATCCTTGTAAGTATATAATGAACATAAAGTTTAGATAGACCAAAGGGGGGGAATCATCTAGAGATCGATTCATGAAAAATGGAAAAATATGGGAAAAGATGTATGTAGGCTCTTCTCTAGCTCAACTGCTGATGTCAAAAAGTTTACTTAACATCCTGAACTACAGTGCTCTCATCTGTCAAATGAGGTCAAGGTTACCCAAAGTTGCCTCCTCAGGGGGACTTGTTAACTCCAAAAAGTATACCTAACACTTTGGTCAACTGAAAAACATCATCCAAAGGGTCTATGAAAGAGGCAGTCGTATTTAATAGATCTTTAGCTGAATATTTAACTACTGTTTCTCTGAACAGTTTTAAAACACAGAAAATAAAACTCTGTATGTTTTCTTTTCTTAGGTGTTTTGAACACATTTTACACTTATGGTCATAGTTCTCAAAGTTACTTTTCCTATAAGTCCAAAAAGAATATTTATTTAAAATCCTAATTTTTAATAAACTTTGTTGGAGAAGAACATTGTTTTAGTGAACATCTTCCTACTATTTTCTTGTCTCCTTTTCTTTTTCTGTAATTTCCTCCTTCTATCCCTTTCTTCTATATTTCCGTCTATCATTGCCTTCTGTTTCTTATTCCCTCCCTCTCTCCTTTTCTGATACTTGGATACTTAATTTCAATGGTGTTTTACCACTTTTAAAATGAAAATGAATATACCTTTCTTACAGTTCATATATGAGGATTAAACAAAATATGTAAAAAGTTGTAACACAATGCCTGACATACAATAAATACATCTTTAACAGGTTTTCATTTTCTTCCTCTTGTCCTCTTCGAATTTTATTTTCTTCTTTTCATCACTTTTTCCTTTTCTTCCTCTGTCCCCATTCCTTACATCACCCTCACTCCCTTGTGCTTTTCTCTTTTTGTGTCTTTCTGACTTTCTTTCTCCCTGAATCAAACGGCCTCCAACTAATCACTATTCAGTCGTCAAGCAGAAAGGTAGAATCAGCACCAAGCATTTAGTGACCGTAGCTACAGGTTTTATTTTGTCTGCATCTGTCATCTTTTTTATTGTTTTATTAAATATTAATCTCACATGAAAGAATTGTTTTAAATAAGGGTAATGTGTAAGGAATGACAAAAAATGCCTAAGTATTCTTGTTTGTCCCTGTGTTCATGGCCACTCTTATTTTCTTTTGTTGAAAGATCTGCTCAATTTATTTGTCTATTTTGAAAATCTGGTTCATTGTCTTTCTCTTTCTGAATTTTAGAAATGTTTCATATATTCTGGATACTAATACTTTTCCATTATGTTAGTAATGAATACTTTACCATACTCTATTGCTTGTCTCATTAGACCTTACACATATACCACCTCAACTCTCCAGCTTCTCAATGGTTTATAACAGGTTGTATCAGAATTCTTCTGCATGTATGATAAGGTTTGAAGCCTTTTGGTTTTCTTTAAGTTCTAAAGGTATAGATTAGTTATAGCTGATATGCAGGTCCCCTTCCTACTGTCCTTTCATAACCCCTTTGCCTAATTTTAGGCTACATAAACTTGACCTAAGAATTTAACTTATAAGAAATAATTTTTTACAAAAATCAGAAGTAAAACAAATGGTAAAAAAAAAAGCATAAAGAAAAGATTAAGAGTAGGGCTTTGAGTTGTGACTGATAGTTTCATCTCAAGTGAGGACCCTCACCCATTGGGTGTGCCAGCTAGTGCCTATGTATCATCTCATTTACTCCTTCTACAAATTAATAAATATTTTAATTCCAACCTTGTGTTAGATTCTGAGATTACGTGAGCAAAAGGAACAAAGATGCTGTTTTCTTGGAGCATGCAAACTTCATATTAGAGTAGTCGATTAAGTTTGGTCTTAATATCTGTTCTTTGCTAATTAGAGAAGACAGGCCCAAAAGTATTTAGGTAACTGCTTTAAGCTCACATAGATTTTATGAATTTAGAATTCATACTATTTCTATTTGATATCAAAAATCCATTCTTATACTATACCACATTATATTTGTGTGATCTCAATGTTTGGTGTTACAAAGACATATACAGTTGACCCTTGAACAACATGGATTTGAACTGTGTGTGTCCACTTTATATAAGTGGATTTTTATCTTCCTGGGTCAATCCTGAGACAAGACAAAGTCTTCCTCTTCCTCCTCCTCCCAGGTTACTCAACTTGAAGACTATGAGGATGAAGAAAGATCTTTATGATGATCCATTTCCACTTAATGAATAGTAAATATATTTTCTCTTTTTTTAATGATATTATTAATAGCATTTTCTTTTCTCTAGCTTACTTTTTTGTAAGAATACAATATATTATATATGTGTTTGTGTGTGTGTGTGTGTGTGTGTGTGTGTGAATCAATTTGTCAGTAAGGTTTCCAGTCAACAGCAGACTATTAGTAGTTAAGTTGTGGGGAGTCAAAAGTTATACCTGGATTTTTGACTTTGTAGCAGGTCAGTACCCCTAACCCCCGTGTTAGTCAGTGGTTAACTGTACATCTGTAACTCAACTAAAACAAAAGTTACAACTAAATCATGAATTTTAAAAATCCAAGTGTTTGGTAAATAAGTGTTTCTATTATGTTAGACATGTAGTTGAATCCTTAAATACTTTAGTACATCAAGCATACAGCTATTTGTATAAGAAAAAAAAAAGAAAATCAATAATGGAAAAGTACAGAAATGTTCTGTCATGGAAGTTTGCTTTGGTGCTTGCAGTGACTTACAAGAAAATTTTCAATCTCATAATGTTTGTTAAGCAGCTCTTAGAAGTGAGGCAGTAATTAGAATTTCTTTTGCATCTAACTACATGGCATTTAGGAGACAATCTCTGAGTTTCTCTGAGTGTCGACTCCAGTTAACTTACATTTGAGGAACAGTTTCTGAATCTGATGTCGAAGGTGCAATGTTTCAAAAGAAAAAATAATCTCATTTCTTGTTGTTCTAACAGATGTCAGTTTTTACTGCAGTTTGTGGCTATTAGCATCTACCTAATGAAGGCCCTTATTTACAACCTGCAAGTATCTCCATAAAACACCAATGCAGACCTTAAAATGACTTTTAGTATCAACTTTTTTAGGTTTGGAATGGGATGAATACAAATGACCTAGAATCCTTCCAGAAAACCAGACGGAGTTCTGTTGAGAACTACCCATTTTTTTTCTAAGATTATCTATATATTTCCTGGCATATACCATTTGATGGATTGTGGCTTTGCAACCTTTTCAGGTAATTTTCTTGTCCCTGTGCATTTTAGTGACTATGTGGTCTTGCTTTGTCATTTAAAGGTCAACGTATTCAATATGTACTCAATTTGTGTTCATTTACTTCAGGTCCATAAATATTCCTTTGTTCATTTGTACATGAGTCATATTTCTTTTAGGAGGGACTTCTAGTTCTAAAACAATAAGCTTGTGACCACTACACAGAAACTTGTAATAAGATTTGTACACATCAGTAGACTGTGACACTACACTATTATTTTTAGGGAAACATAAATTTATATATTTTTATTGATACATAATATCTGTATATATTTATGGGACACATATGATATTTTGTTACATGCATAGAACGTTTAATAATCAAGTCATGGTGTTCGGGGTGTTCATCACCTCCAGTATTTATCATTTCTATGTGCTGGAAACCTTTCAAGTTTTTTCTTATAGCTATTTTGAAATATTCAATATGTTGTTGTTAGCTATAGTCACCCTACTCTGATATTGCACATTAGAACTTGCAATCATTGTCTTGGAGATTTTCAAGCCTATGATAGGGACTTTGTTCCTCCTGGTGGATGCATAACCACGGAGGAGTCATAGAATTTAAGAAAAGAATGAGAAATAAGTGGGAGAACATCATTTGCATCTCCATTCAGGAATGGTGGAAGATTAGGTAACATGACAGAGAATGATACTGATCTGAAGTAGAAAATATAACTCCTATATACTCTCAAGAAATAGGTAAAAGGCATAATATATTAAAGCAGCATGAAATTTATCCCACAATCCACTACAAATATAGCACAAAATAAGAATTTCCAGTTATAGATTCCATACTATCATTTATCCATTCTTATATTTTTCAACACAGAAGTATTATTCTGGGCAATAAGGAAAAGCATCTAGCTGGAGTGAAGAAAGTAGGGTTTTTGAACTCAGACTGTGCTAGGTTCAAGCTCTCGCTCTTCCGCTATGCCTGACCTTGGGAGAGGTATGTAGCTATTGCTCTTCTCATTTACTGCATCAGCAAAACAAGCAAACTGTTGTGTTCACTACAATTGTTGTCACACTTAAATGAGGTAATTGATGAAAGAAACAGCACAGTGGACAGTGGTTAGGAAAGTTAGTTCCATATGTTTTCTGCAAAGAGCACCCTACAGTCTGAGTTTTGGAGAGTAGAGCAGAGAAAAGCAAATAGACCTTCTGGTCTGAGGGCATGTACAGTAGAAGTCAAAATAAGCTACATGTATGCCCTGTGTGTGTGCATGTGTGTGTTTATATGAAGTTACACATTTTACAAAGAGGTGAAGATAAAGGGTCATAGGATTTTGTAAGAATGAGAGAATTAAAAGCTAAAAGAAAAATATAAATTTGCTTCAGAATTATTCAATTTTAAATTCTGAGAACCATTCCCAATTCTCTCCTTTTTGCGATTGTTTCTCCACCTCGTGTCTAATGAGTCCACAATTACTGCTGAGCATTCTGAATAAGTAAATGCCCTGCGAGGGCTTACACCTTTCCTCCAGCCAGATCTTCCTTCCTCACATAGAGATTGTCCAGTGCTTCTCCCTGGTCTGTCTACAACCTTGACTTCTTCAATCCACTCTGCATATATGGGTAGAGATCAGAGGTTACTACCTTGTCTAAAAAATAAATAATAAAAATATCTATTAAGAAAGACTTAGGAGGTAAAAGATAGGAAAGAGAATTAAAGAAAAAAAAAGGCCTACAAACATAACCCCATACAAGTAAGATATTATACTCAATTGAATTAGGAATCACAGTGAGTTATATGACCTGGTAGCAGTAATTGTATTAAGCAGCCATATTATTTCAATAATAAAATAAACCCATTGAAACAGATTATTTTCTAGGGTAATTATTTAACTAATTTAAAAGTGGCAGTAGGATGGATGTTCTAATCTTTGCATTTTATTATCTCTTCACAGTATTCAGCCAAAAAAAAAAGAAAGAAAGAAAGAAAGAAAGAAAGAAAAATACTGTCCTTGACAATTGCACTTATTTATAGAGAACTCACACTTGTTTTTCCAAAGTGCTTTAACATATATATGTCATAACATATACATACATATATATCCCCTTATTTGATCTGTATACAAAAATCTTATTCTGAAGTGCTCCTATCAAAATTCCTGCTTCACTTTGATTTTTTCCAGATCCTTCATTCATCCCAGGTCACCTGCGATATCTGCCAGAACGCCTTGTGCACAGCCATTCATGGTTTTCGTTGAACCAGTAATCATTCAAAGAAGAATATCCGTGAGAAGAAGCCAGCAGAGCATGCATCTCTCTTGCTTGCTGCTGCGTCTGCTGCAGCAAGCCCAGTGCATGGCCCATTATTAGTGCCCAAAGGGTCTCCACTGAGGAGATAATAAAGTGGACTGACAAAGATGTTGCTTTTGTTTGCATTTTGTAATTGAGGAAAATGTGTCCCATTAAGGTTAATAATGAACCCAGTTCACTTCTTTAGTAAATAGCAGATGCTAAATTTAAACATATGCCATAACTGATCCAGCAATACCTTGGCTTGGAACATCCTTGGTCAAGCTGATTAACCTGCCCAGAGCTCAGCTTCTTCATGCAGAAGGTGATTCCAGATGCTTAAGAGTGTGTATTGTGAGCTACACTGCCTATGTCCAAATCTCTTGTCTGCCCTTTATTACATGTGTGAGCTTAGAGAAGTCATTTAACCTTTCTGTACTTCAGTTTCTCGTTTGTAAACTATGGATAGTAAACATGCCAACTTATAGAGTCTTTGCAAGGATTAAATGAGCTAATACAGAAAACACTATGTTGGAAGTATTAGCTATGTCTTGTTGCTATTATTCTTGTTACCATTTTTATTGTTACAGTATAAATGGGATATTTTTTTTCTAGGTACCATACAATAAAATGAGTTATTATAAGTAAAATGCTTAGCATAGTGCCTGGTACAGAATAAAAAAATGACCTTAGACATTACATCTATTAGCAGAGTAGTAGAATTATGAGCAGCAGCATTATCATTTAACCTTATTATTTGCTAGATCACAGTTGATCACCAATAGTTCTGGAAAATTTTAAAGAAATATTAATATTTGACATTGACTGTACCAGTACTCACTATGTTATAGGGTTAAATCCAAGAGATAAAGAATTAAGAAGCAGTTAAGATCATGGACCCCACAGTCTCATTGCTGGGATCTCCAGCCCATCTGTGCCACTTGCTCACTATTGGGCCTTGGATGAGTCCTTCTGTGCCTGTATTTAGGTGGATAATAATAGTATTTACCTCAAAGTGTTGTGTGAGAACTAAAGTAGATAATATATGCAAAAAATGAACATGCCTAGAATTTAATATGCATTCAATAAATGTTAGGTAGCATTGTTATTTAATTCTCCTAACAAGTAACCTTAAGTATCACATGCAAAAACCTCCATTACGGAGCCATGCAAGCTAAAATTTGAAGGGAAAATTACTTTCTCAAGTTAAGGTAGCAATTCAATGTCAGAATTAGTCTTTGACCAAGGCAGTCTGACTCTAGAGTCTGTGTTCTCAATCAGTATGTGATAGAGTCTCCCTTAGAAAGACAGGTGCAGTGTGTGTGTACGCCACAGTACATGGCCATAGTGCATCTTCAAATGACCCTGCTACCCTGCTTCTCCCAACTCCTCTAGATAGAGTCTGTAATTGTAGGGCTGTCATTATATGGCTTTTTCAGAATAGCTCTCTTACAGGTAATTTATACGCACTTTCACTCACACACACACACACACACACACACAGAGCTTTGTAAATTTACCTAGATAATTATTTACCGACATGGTGTAACACTTTGTCAGAAAGTAGGTAGTCATTTCTTTTTCAATCTGAAAATGTAGCATCTAATTTCTACTGCTTATGCAACTGTCAACTGAACACACTTTCTGGCAGGCACTTTCTTTTCCAGTAGATGGGATAGCAATTATGAGACTTCCAACTTCTTCTACCAACTTCTTCTGCCTTTGGATTTCTGTTTTAGAAACAAAGACCAAACCACAAAATTATCTTTCCTTGGGGTAACACTAACTACCTGACATAGTTTTAAACCTGGGGCATTTCTAGCTCTTTCTTATCCAACTACCATCCCTAATTCCCATATCACATTGGACATCTATCTCCACTAGCAACTTGGGGCCATAAAATTCTTGGCATTTTAGTACACTGTGCCTAGGAAACATAAAGTCCTTTTTTTTTTTCTTTTTCAGTATCAGGCATCCACCTCCTTCCTCAGTCTCAAAACTTATATAGTCAGTCCATATGACTCTTTCTTCCTTGATTTTGTTTTTTACTCCATTTTCCAATGGGATGGAAACTTGATATTATGCCACAAATTAATTGCTTAAAACTTGAACTCTCTATTTTTAGGAACCAGAAACTTCTCATATCTAAAGACCTTCCAAAGCTGTTAATGATACACTTTATTTCAGGTGGATTATTTTCTACTCTGGGACCTATCATCCATGGCAAAACATAAGTGTCTATAAGTTCAGATCTGATAATTCATTGTCATTATCCTGTTACCCCAGAACTGGTGCCATTGACTCAGGTGGAATATGAGTAATCTACCCTTCTGAACTAAATGCTTTTATTGTAGGTCTTTCTGTTATGAAGGTTGATCATTAAAAATGGTTAATTTCTTACAGATTCTATCACTGTCAAGCCCAGAATCCCCTGCATATAACTTAACCAGCTCTGAAAACACTGCATATCAGAAATTGTATATTAAGAAACCTTGACCTTTAAAAAACATTGAACATTAAAGGAGATTTCACTTCAGATATCCCACTGAGAAAGTCACACAAACTCAGGTCAGTAATTTCTTACATAGATATCACTAATCCCTTTCATTTTTCCATTTTCTTTACATTTCTAACTTTTCTCCCAAATTATGGACATCTTCCATCCTGTACACCAGATCACAGCTTGTATTTTTAAAAGGTAGGGGGAAGATACTGCAAAGTGCTTTTCTATGGGTTGTGTAAATATTGCTTTCTCTGAGTGAGATGAGAGAGCCCCTCTTTTCCTGGTAGCCTCATGCAGAGATGCTTCTCTCCAATGGTCATAAACAAAACACCAGCAGATGTGAGGAAAAAGTGAATATCAAGGAGTCAGTCACCATGGCAACCATAACCATGGGAAGTCCTCTAAATACCCATCCCTGCATCAGCATCCACTTAGAAATTCAGAGCATTCAACTCACAGAAATGGAGAAAAAGAGAACTCCAGTGCAATAGGCAGAAATGGGCTCAAAGTTGAAAAATCCTAACTCCTGTCAGAAGTTTCACATCTCTGTCCATGCCCAAGAGCTTGCTCAAGGCAGAATTATGAAGGAAAATATTTTTCTGGCTTTTTTTTTTTGCCAACAGGATAAAGGGTGGAGTCTGATGTTTGAGAACTTTTGCAGTCCACATTTTTTGGATTATTTGTCACTTGTCTTGATGATACAGTTGCTCGAGTCAAAATAGTGTAACTCATTCTCCCCTGGATACAGCACATCCTTGTGTAATGTCTGTTCACATTGCACTGATTGTTCCCCTTTCTGAAAGTTCTTCTCAAATTCACCTATCAAAACCCTGGACAACTGGTCCTAAATCTTTGAAATTCTATTTCATCCATGAAGTCTTCCCCAGCCACCATGGTTGACAGTTATTTCTTGAAATATAAAGACAAAATCCCTCTGTTCATTTCTCAACTTGGATATTTAAAACTGGATGGCATTGGATTTAACTTCTCACATGTAAAATAATGTTAATAAATTTTGGGGGAGAAACCAAATGAGCTACTGTAGGAAAATTAAATGTGTAAATAATACAGGAATGCAATCCTTATTTACATTATTATTTTTGATACCAGTACTATTTTCCTTTTCTCTAACTTGGTGTCTTCATGCCACCTCCATAGCAGAATTTCAGCTGACATAGTAAATATTTGATGCATGTATTAATATAAGTGAGTGAAGAATATAGAATATGGAATACTGGGGTGGAGAGAGTCATTGAACATACATTAATATAATCGAATGATATGGAAGAAGATAAAATTAGAGGAATGATCATACACCAACTTAAGTTGTATCTTCTTTCAAAAAATCTGCATCCTCCCAATAATTACGGATCAATTGAGATATTTCAGTCAACCAATAGGTTGGTTTACTAAAAAATCCATTAGACATATATTTTTTAGAATTGTCAAAACTGTAAAAAACACAATCACAAATGAGCATTGTCAGAGTGAACTGAAGAAAGGAGTTATCAGCCCTTCTTTTCTGGACTGAAGACTACTCATTCTACTGCATTATCTTAGCTGTCACTACTTCTCAGAAACCTCCCTCTGCCCTTCTAGCCATTGAGAGAATTTGACCCATCCATAGCACCTCTTCTCACTGTGCAATACTATTTATCACAGAGTGCTAAAACACAGAGTGCTAAAACATTCTGTTCATTTGTTTTCCCATATTTCTTCCATTACTGTAATTATTGTTAAGCTATGTTTCCTTTATTACTCCGACTGTGTCCATAATAATAGTACAGGGCTCTCAACAAAATCATTACTTGTTGCATGAGTGAATGGATGGATGGGTGAGTAAATGAATGAATCAATCAGGTTCAATGGATTTCACAAATATGTAAGTATCTGGATGATAATTTCTCTAAATTATTCAGAAAATATTATTTGAAATTTCAGAATCAGCATAATATGATTGCATATGGTATTTATTATCTCACATATATTCTTTCAAGTTTTTTGAAAATATATTACAAAAAAAATCTAGTGGTATATACATTACCCTATTTTACAGCTATGGTAACCAAGTTGTGCATTTCTTTATAGATCATCTAGCAGTGATTCTCAACCTTTAGTGGTCAAAATTAATAATTAACCATTTTGTATTTATCAAATAATCTAAAGAAAACATACTTTGTGCATTATAAGACCACGGGAGTTATTAGTATATGTAGGTTGATTGGTACATAGTAGTTTCAGAATATTAATTTTGAACACATAGAAATAAATATTACTTTTGTATAATTTTAATGAGAAAAATAGTGTGAACAACTAGTCTATTCCATTAGTATCCCTGTGGAAGTAATATTGAGTCCCCAAATGGGAAAATACTTTTGTACTTAGTGCCAGAATCAGGAAAGTTAATGTATTCCTTAATGTCAGGACCATTGTTCTTTCGACTGGTTTAGGCAAGGATTTGCACGTTTTTGAAACACCTATTTAGTTTCCTCATGCTCTACTTTCTTTCACAAGGGCTTAAAATCAAATATCACAAGAAGATTCATGGCATAGTCTTCTTGTCTACTATAGATTGTTTTAGACTAATTTACAAGTAATTCATGCAATACTTTTGGCTTTTGAAGGAGTTAGCTGAGCTCAGGCAAAAGCTCATAGATGACAAGTCTAATGTTGTTTTTAAAATGATATAATCCCCAAGATGACCTAGTGAATTAATTGACTCATATTAAAAAAATATGAAGGTAGGAGTTAGAACCAGTGATGTCCACTTATTTTTAATTAAATTTCTGAAGGCAATAGGCCTTTATAACTGGATGGCCTATTACCTGTAACTTATGGGTCTAAAACAAGGGGCTTTTAGTATCTAATTTTATATTAATAGAAGAAAGCTTGACAATTTTTCTACAGCAGCAATTGTACAAATATATATTTTATCTGGCATTAAAATACATCACTGAGGCAGAACTCCTTAATCAGGAGAATGTGCTACTTTTATTTGAGACGTAGTCCAGAAGTGCCATCACATTAATCATCTAAATTTAATTAACCACATAATAGAAGCTGAATTGTATTAATGTAGTAAGACTGGAAAATACAAGTCTGAAAAAAAAATAGCCATGAAAAATTTTGTTTGATACAATTAGACTGCATTTATATTAAATTGCAGAAGTTGAGCAATGGAAAAAGAGTAGATTTTTCAGTCTTCCTCAGACTGCTACAACAAAGTATCACAGACTGAGGGGTTTGAACACCAGAATGTATTGTCTCACAGTTTGGGAGGATGAGAAATCTCAGATCAAGGTCCATCAGAGCTGGTTTCTGGTCATAGTTCTCTCCCTGGCTTGTAGACAACCATCTTCTCACTGTGTCCTCACGTGGCCTTTCCCAGTGAGCTTGCATGAAAAAAGAGGGAAAGAAAGTGGGGCGGGGGAGAGTGAGTGCCCACATGCCAGTGCTCTCTGGTGTCTCTCCTTTTAAAGATACTATTCCTATTAGATCAGGATCCCAGAATTATGACTTTATTTAACCTTAATTTCTTCCTTAGAATACCCATCTATAAATACAGTCACTATAAAAATTTTGGGAGGACATTGACATTCAGTTCCTATTAGTAGAGAAGCACCTAATATGTATTTATTCAATGTGTAGTAAGTGCTCACTTGCTATGTTCCAGGCACTGTTTTAGCCATTGACAACAACACACAGATTCTGTCTTTATTCTCAATTTATAACCTAGTCCTGGAGACTTACAGTGATAAAACTAAACCAAAACTTTGTGATTTGCTGATTTTATACCTTGCCATACAACAGGATGGAAAAACACCCAGAATGAATTGCTATAATGGATATCATACATGAGGACAGGCATTAATCATAAATATGAAATAGTAATGGAATGACTGGAAATATATCAAAAAAATCATAGACATGAGGCAAAAACTAAGAGTGGCAATATTACAGTTATAAAATCTAAGCTTGATAAGTTAACCTCAACAATACTGAAGGAAATTTTTAATAATATTGGTAAAAATTGAAATGATCTTTTATCAAGAATTCAAAAGGAATTGGTATGAACTGAAAAACTACATTTTAGGTGCTAAATTTTGAGTACTGATAATGAAATATTATTTTCTCAATCTCAGTATACTCCTAAAAAGGTAATCCCTCTATGGCCCCTTAGCTTCTGCCAATTAAACATTTGAAAAATAGCTAATGACAAAAAAAAATCTGCCCAGCTAAATCTTTGTAAAAATCTTCACAGATAACAAAATTTGTCCTATTCAATTGCTATAAATTTATAACTTATTTTTATAATATATTTATAAATTTTGTATTATCAACAAGTTGGTCACCTATGAATCAATCACTGGTGAAATGTTTGTTAAGTGGGTGGATTGTTGGCAAATGATTTTCAAATAAATACCCTATGGTTCCTTGTAGGGCTCCTTCTTGACATACAGGACATGAAAAAGACAAGCGTGCATGGCACACTGATTGCAAATAATAACTCTCCAATCTTTCTACGGTTGGCAAGGTGAAGTTTTCTAAGTAGAGGGAGTCAGCATGAATTCAAGAGAGGACTGGAATCTGAAGCTAAGAGATATCCACAGGGCTCAATCAACACAAATGTGTAACAGGGAATGGAATATAGAGAAAAAGCAAAGATTTTAGGAACTTTCGAAAAAAAGGAGCAAAAACCATAAAACAACCGCGCCCCTAAGATTTCTTTATAGGATTTCTTAAGCCTGTATAGCTTCCTTAGGTTTGGCATATTTCATATGTATTGCATGTTTCCTTTCTTGTTTAATGGTAATGAATGTATAGTACAAAAAAAGCAATTAAAGAGTGCAAAAGTTAACGAGTTACTCGACTCACAACCTTATTCTATTTTATGTATACAGTAACCTTAGAGACCAAGAAAATTGTCTTAAATTGAGTAAACTGTTTTTTTTAATGCTCATTTATTTAATTAATTGGTTTTAACTGTGTAGACCCAATATGAGTGAATGGCAAAATAAATACTTGCTTTCTATTATAGGGCAGGTAGAGGAGAGCTGGGGGTGTCTCAGCCTACTTTGAAGGCAGATTTGGGACTAAAGAAATTCCAAAAGGCAGATAAGGTATGTTGACTCAGAGAAAAGAAAGAATAGAAGGCAAAATCCACAGAGTCTGAGGTGAGGAAGAAAGAAGGCCATTGGGAAACAGTCTGGGTTATAACATGAGCCCCAAGTGAATCTTAGTGTACGCTCAACCAAACTTTGAAAAATAGAGAATTAAACTCCTCAAGAATCAGATGGGACAACAGATAAAAAATCCTTTTCAACCTGGGAACTCCGGAAAATTGATTCCTGATTTTGAAAGTAAAGCAATTTTTATTTGATTCGAAGGCATCTTCAGAGGGCAAGAAAAGTTTAATGTGTATATGGTGCATTTGAAGACTTTTCTAGGTCCAGGAAGCTCTCCTTTGGGTACTGTAAGCTGGTTTATTATCCATTATCTGTAACACAAAGATAATGAAAGTGGTAGAGTTGTCTGTTCAGAAAGCCCACAGGAATACCAGGGTTTGACAGCCATGATATATCTCAGTTAGTTTTTCCTGTGTAAAACCATCACAAATCATAGAGCAGACAGAATGTTGGTTAAAGAGACTGCACAGTGAGATGATGGAGTTATTCATTTATCTTCATTGGAAGAACTCAGCCTGCACTGTGGTAGATAACATAAATCTCATCCCATACAAGATTCTCTCTCTTAATGACTTCTCTTAGCAGTTTGATTAAAATTGTCTTTGTTTCCTGGTATAAAACAGTGATCAGATTTTCCTGATTAGTCACTGAAATTTTCAACCCAATTTGTGGTGCTAAAATCTAGAAAATGATTAGATTTAAATAAAATTAAGTATTCACAAATGTCCTAGGAAAAGGGGGATGGTTAATAAAATATATATTATAATAAGCATGGAGGAGCATGAAAAATTAGGTCCACTTACAATTTGTCTTTTGTTTCTGATCATTCAAGTGAGACATCACTTCTTCAGAGATGACTTCTACATGCATAGATAATATGATTGATTTGCTCATTTTATAGCAGTTGGAAAAAAGTCAAATGGTACAGAGTGAGGAGAGTAGAAGATTACACAGTCAAATTGATAACATAATCAAAGTTTTAAAATATAATTTTGATACATACCAGCAAAGTATTTTACTTTTAACTTAAATATATATAAATTTATTGATCTTTTAGTATAACGCCTTTTTTTAAATTTCAGAATATTATGGGGGCACAAAAATTTTGGTTTTATGGATTGTGCTTGTATTGCTTGAATCAAAGTTAGAAGTGTGCCTGTCACCAAGACAGTGTACACTGCACCCATTAGGTATGATTTCACATATCCCCTTCTGCCCCCTCCCACCTGCATGATTTCTGCTCAGTTTTAATTCCATCTGTCAATATGAGTGCCGATCAGTTAGTTCTAATTTAATAGTTAGTGCATGTAGTGTTTATTTTTCCATTCTTGCAATACTTCACCTAAGACAATGGTATCCAGTTCCATCCAGATTCTTGAAAAAGGTATCAATTTATTTTTTATGGCATAGTACTCCATTGTGTATATATACCACACTTTAAAAGCCCACTCATGAAGTGATGAGCACTTTTGATTCCACATTTCTGTGATTGTGAATTGTGCTGCTATAAACTTCAAGTGCAAGTGTCTTTTTTATAAAATGACTTTTTTTTTTCCTTTGAGTAAATACACAGTAGTGGGATTGTTGGATCAAATGGTATGTCTACTTTTCATTCTTTGAGGAATCTCCATAATGTTTTCCATAGAAGTTGCACCAGTTTGCAGTCCCACCAACAGTGTAAAAGTGCTTCTTTCTTTCTGCATCCATGGCAGCATCTATTGTTTTAGGACTTTTTGATAAAAATAATTCTCACTACAGTTAGGTGATATCATCTTGTGGTTTTGATTTGCATTTCTCTGATGATCAGTGATGTTGAGCATTTTTCCATATGTTCATTGGCCATTAGTCTGTCTTCTTTTGAAAAGCTTCTGTTCACGTCTTTTACCAACTTTTTAACGGGCTTGCTTGATTTTTTTCTTGCTGATTTGCTTGAGTTCTTTGTTGATTTTGGTTCTGTTAAAAGGGTTATTAGCCCTTTAACAGATGTGTGGCATGCAAATATTTTCTCCCATTCTGTAGGTTGCCTATTTGCTCTATTGATTGTTTCCTTCACTGTGCAGAAACTTTTTAATTCTATCAGGTCCCATTTATTTATTTTTGTTGTTGTTGTGATTTCCTTTGGGTTCTTCTTCATAAATTCTTTGCCTAGACTGATATCTAGAAGAGTTTTTTCCAACATTTTCTTCTACAATTCTTATGGTTTCATGTCTTAGATTTAAGTATATTATCCATCTTGAATTAATTTTTGTGAGTGGTGAGAGATATGGATCCTGTTTCAGTCGTCAACATGTGGATATCCAATTTTCCCAGCACCACTTACTGAATAGGGATTCTTTACCCCAGTGCATGTTTTTGTCTGCTTTGTTGAAGGTCAGATGGCTATATGAGGATGGTTTTTTATCAATGAGAAGTAGTTGGGAATTTACCCAAGATAAGTTTGGAGAAGTAAGCAAATATTGCTTCTTTAAGGGATTTTTAGTGTAATCATAATAAGAAAAAAAACAATTGTTTGAGGTATGGGCTTATGTAATTTGCATTACATTTTAAAAGGTGCCTTTGGCTGCAGTTCAGGGAATGTATGGAGGAAGGTGAGTATAGTGCAAGACAGGAGACCACAGGGTCTATTATTAATACAATAGTCAGAGAGATGGCAGCCACATGGGCTGGAAAAACCCTGGTGTCAGGCATCTGTGCAATTTCTCACCCAGTTTTAGTAATTGTTCATGCTTTCTCTCAAACTGAGCAGACTTGCAAATTGTTTGAGACCTGGTTCAATGTCACCTTTCCTGAATTACTCAGACTTAATGCATCACTCTACCATCCGTTCTCTAAAGCATTATTTGTGTAGTTGGTAGAACACTTATCCCATTATATGTTTTTGCCATTTCTTAATATCTTTGAATTCCAGAAAGCGAGGATTATGTATCCTGCTTTGTTCTTGTTTCTGTTTGCTTCTAAATCTACTGCTTATCGTAAATTTTGGTTGTACCAAAATTTGTTCTTTCTGCTCAGTAATGAACACATTGCATTTGGTTATCAGAACAAAACAAATTAGAGAAATTTGAGAAATTTCTGATTTCATGGACTTAAAATTTGATTTAGTATACACGTATATAAAATTTGGGGTAAAAATTATTAAGAGTACAAAAGAAAGAGGTAGCAATCAGACATCTTTGAGATCAATAGATGTAGAGTTTACTGCATGTGAAATTCACGTGCATATTATCTATTTTGAACTTTTCAACATTAAATATTTGGCATTTTGTTTGGAATTTTGAGGACCAGTGAAGGTCTCTTTAGGATTATCAGCCTCTTCTATATTGTTACAATCTCAACAATTTCTAAGAGCGTTTCTAGAAGGATGGCTAAAAAGAAACTAATTTTAGTTTGCTTTGAGTCAAAAAAAATATGTACCATATAGCCCTCCTAAAACAAATGATTTGAAATAAACACACAAAAAATAGTCCTTGTAGGAGTAGCCATAGTAGTAGCAGTAACACAAACTCATTTTATGACAAGATTTCTATGTGTCAGGTGTGTTTTAATTTTATTAGTTTAGTTTATTTAAAAATATAACCCTGAAGGAGATATAAATATGTTAATACCATTTAAAAGGTAGAAATTTGGATTTGTGCTCAAATTGTCTAGGCTAGCATAGCTAATATATCACTAAACTTGCATAGCTTCACATAGCTAATATTAATACATCATTTAAAGTATTAACTATAGATATACAAGAAACCACCCCAAAACTTAAGTGGCTTAAAATTATATCTATTTATTCTTTCTCCTGTATCTACAAATCAGGTGAGCAGTTCTGCTGGTCTGGGCCAAGTTCAGCTGGTCTCTGTTTAATTTGTTCATGAGCCTGGGGCTGGTGGGCAGCTAGAGTATGCTCAGTACTCTGTGCACCTCTTATATTCATCTGCAGGGGCAGGCTAGCCCCGGTAGGTTCCCCAACTAGCCTATACATGTTCCCATGCTAGTCATAGAGAAGCAAGGGCTAATACACTAAATTGCACAAGGCAGTGAGCAGAGATGCACACAAGCCCTCAACTTTCTGCGCATTTCATATTTGCTAGCATCTAACTGGCGAAAGCAAGTCACATAGACAAGCTGAGTCAAGGTGGGAGGAGATACAAAGCTACGGGGCAAAGGTAATGTATACAGGCAGGGCATTAATTATGAAAATTAATTAAATTATTATACCAATGTCTACTTTTTGGTCCCAATTATTCACATTCCTCCATCATGAAAAATACATTTATACTTTTCCAAGAGACCCAGAGTCTAAGTTGATCATGGCTTTAAGATTCCTGGCAGTTTACTCTAGATGAGAAGGTTGAATATACATCACCTACACATTCAGAGGTCTAAATAAAGGATCTTATAGTCATACCTCTCATTGGAATTAGTTTCAAATTCCAAGATCTTATGATGTACATTAGGCCTGATGGGACTCCTCTTGCTTCAGAAACCTAGGAACTAAAACAATTAAGTTACCATCCCCTACACACATACATTCAAGATGAAATGCTGAGATAGAGACAAGACAATTGCAATTATCATTTTCCTACAAAAATGACAAGAATAGAGGTACAACAGACATTTCTCAATAGAAAACAGAATTCACCTGGGCAAGTATACAGTTCCTCCTTTCGCAGATGGAAATGTTATTTGACTGGGTCTTGATTATGTTTTCTAAGTGGCTTCTCAGTGAGTTCCAGGATAAATCATGGATTAAGCTTAAGCCCATTATTTAAAGTGAGGTGACACAAGACCCGAAGAATGGACCCCGCTTGTACTCGCCATCAAATTGGTATTGACTGATTGACACTATGGTGCTTAAATGGCGGTAGTGTTCACTGGGGATTTTGGGGGTTGGGGGTGGACCCACATCCGGGGGATGTGGTGAGCACTGTGAAGGGGAGGGGCATGCTTGAAGTGTATTTGGGGATGGGTATTAGGGGTCTCAGTGGGGGATGGGAAATCCTCTAAAACTGATTCATGTGAATAGCTGTACAACTTGGTAAATTTACTAATAACCATTTAATTGTACACTTAAAATGGAGTAAAGACATGATATGTAAATTACACTTCAATAAAGACCAAAAAAAAAAAAAGTGAGTTCCAAAAGACTCATAGCTCTTCCCTCTGATTTCCTTTTCCATTGTCTTCCATATACACTTTTAAAGGAGACATTGAAAAGTATCCCATTGAGTAAATTTTCAACTTGCTTTCACTCTATAGA
>CAUYRT010049692.1:0-12261 GCA_963574885.1 Lepilemur ruficaudatus
AAAGAAGACAGAATAATGGCCAGGAAACATATAAAAAAAAGTTCAACATCTCTAATCATCAGAGAAATGCCAATCAAAACCACAATGAGATACCACCTAACCCCAGTGAGATTGGCCTCTATCAAAAAATCCCAAAACAACAAATGCTGACGAGGATGTGGAGACATAGGGGCACTCTTACACTGTTGGTGGGACTGCAAATTGGTGCAATCTTTGTGGAAAAGAATTTGGAGATTCCTCAAAGAGCTAAAATTCGAATTACCATTCAATCCAGCAATAGCATTGTTAGGCATCTACCCAAAAGAGCATAAGACATTCTGTTATAAAGACATCTGCACCCGAATGTTTATGGCAGCACAATTCACTATTGCAAGGATGTGGAAACAACCCAAGTGGCCATCAATTCATGCGTGGATTATTAAAATTTGGTATATATTTACAATGGAATATTACTCAATTTTAAGAAACGACAGTGAGCTAGCACCGCTTATATTATCCTGGATTAAGCTTGAGCCCATTATTCGAAGTGAGGTGACACGAGACCCGAAGAATGGGCCCCACTTGTACTCGCCATCAAATTGGTACTTACTGATTAACACTAGGGTGATCAAATGGTGGTGGTGTCCACCAGAGATCCGGGGGTTGGGGGTAGACTCACATCTGAGGGATGTGGTGAGCAATGTGGAGGGGAGAGGCATGCTTGAAATGTATTTGGGGATGGGAATTAGGGGTCTCAATAGGGGGAAGGAAATTCTCTAAAACTGATTCATGTGAATAGCTGTATAACTTGGTTAATTTACTAATAACCATTTAATTGTACACTTAAAATGGAGTAATGGCATCGTATGTAAATTATACTTCAATAAAGGAAAAAAAATAGATCAATCCATAGCACCTTTAAATTTATGAAAGGAAGCTATTCCATGCCACTATTGTGTCTCAATTGATCATTTTCTCTTTCAAGTCACTATTTTTTAAGAAATTAGCATAATCCATACCTTCTTTCTTAGTGATTTGTGCATATGTGAAAAAATTGAATGAGCAGTTGATTATTTAATTGTGCTGAAAATTATCTGGAAGGGGGAAGAACCCCACACAATGCTACCAGCAGTTTGGTTTCTCCTCCTACTTTGCTCTGTTGGCATTGTTGTACATAAGGACCTAGGCAGCACCCACAGTTTGCCAACTCCATAGAGTTGCCCGCTGCTTGTATGGTCACTCCCAAGAACTCACCCTCCAGGTTTGAATCACTCTACCCCATCCTCATATCCATTTCCAGAAGGACAACAATATATCCTTTTGTTTCCTTCTGTCTGATCCTTGCCCAAATACATTGTCTCAGCCCAGGACTCAAGGGAGACTGGAGGATCATTACTTTAGTAGACTGGAGATGAATCTTCCCTTAGTTATCGAATGGGTGGGAATTCAGTAGGTCCTGCTCATACTGAGCAAAGGGTCAGAGAAGCACAGAATCTGCCACCCATCAAGGGTGCCACTTTATTATAAAGCGATGGGGGAGCTGCTACTCAAGAATGATTGGCTTTAGCAGAGCTGGGTAGGAAAGTCAAAACTATGCCAACCTTCATTTTGCCAGAATCTAAAAAACTCCATCAGTTCCTCTCTTTTTGCAGAGATCCAAGTCTACTCAGGGAATGCCAAGTGAACAGTCTCCTGGACTCTGCAAATGATCTATGCTAGTTTCCTTGTCAGAGGGCAAAGTTTTCATTTCACACTATCAACAGAAGCTGCACAGCTGCTGAAGAATGACTGAACTCTGCCACTGGCTACTGTTTCTGAGATGCATTGCTGTGAACAAATCTGAACTTCATCCAAGTGTAATTAATCAACTGGGCCATTTTAATGCTCCTTCTATATCTTAAGGTTTCTTACAAATGAAGATAAGATTTCCCAAATGAGGGTTCATTATACTGAGCAGTCCAAACTCCACAAACAAAAGCCATAGACATTGGGCTTTATTCATTTTATTGAACTGTATTCAAAGAAACAGAATCATCTCACCCTCCTTGACATTCACAGGTTGATCTCTATTTCACATCAAGTTACAGGAAAGAAGTATCATAGACGTGAATATTCTGGATCCAAGAAAAACTGCAACCCCACAAATGACTCCAAACATAAATTTGAAGATATCCACAATACTGTAGCTGAAATATTTCTGTGTATATGTGTGTATTTCATCAATCTACTACTATTAGAATCAGACATACACAAAAGTACTTTATTTCTCTATAGTTTATCAAAATGTTCCCATGAGTCTGGCCACCACAACACTCTTGAATCGTGGGAAAAATTCCTTGCAGTTCAGTAAATTCAGTCCAATTCAATCTCTTCTGATTTTAATGGTCTCTTTTTAATTCAGTCTCTCTTGGGTAAATGCTCTCTCCTTACAGATTCCTTCTTCTTTCTTTCCTTCAAAATGATATGTAGATATAAAGGGGATTATGTGACCTTATGTATATTTGTTTTCTATGCTGTCTAACAAATTATTATAACATTAGTGGCTTAAAATAACACACATTTATTATCTTATTTTTTCTGTGGGTCAGAGGTCTGTGCACAGCTTAACTGGGTCCTGTGCTCAGAGTCTCACAAGGCTGCAATTAGAGGTATTGGTCAAGACTGAGTTCTCATCTGGAGGCTCAACTTGGGAAGGATTCACTTCCAAGATCACTTAGGTTGTTGGCATAATTCATTTCTCTGTGGCAGTATGATTCATGACAACTTGCTTTTACAAAGCCAGCAACAAAGAGTAAGAGACTCTAGAGACAGTCTACTAGCAAGACAGAATCTTATATAATGTAACATTGTCACATGAGCAGCATCCCTTTAATGTTGACATACAAAATAATGTAATCCTGGGAGTGACATCCAATCACCTTTGGCATATTGTATTGGTTAGAAGAAAGTTATAGGTCCTTCCCATAATCAAGTGGAGGGGGTGACAGAAGGTTGTGACTATGAGCAGCTGGGGATCATGCGGAACCACCTTAGAGTCTTTCTGCACTAAGGTGGCACGGAAGAAAGTGGCCCTGCATCCACACACTGTTTCCTGTATCCTAACTGGTATCTATAGCACAGCAACTACAGTAGTCCCCATTCATCTGCTGGGGATACATTCCAAGCCTCCTAATAGATGTCTGAAACCACAGATAGTACTAAGCTTAAGTTTAATTTATAAATTAGGTACAGTAAGAGATTAACAACAATAACTAATAATAAAATGAAACAATTATAATAATATACTGTAATAAAAATTATGTGATTATGGTCTCTTTCACTCTCTATCTCTCTCTCTCAAAATACTGTAGTACTGTTTTAACTGTGGTTGACTGTGGATAACTTGAAACTGTGGACAGTGAAACCAGAGTTAAGGGAAGACTACTATACTGTATTCTGCTCCCTGGATTGGTGACATTTAAGGTACAATGGATTCCATCTGAGCTTTTGAAACAACCACCTGACATCCAGCACTAGGATCCACAGTCTTAACAATTTTGTCTTCAGATTTGAAGTCCACATACACAGAGTCAATTATGAACCCACTGCAGGCATTCCCAGCCCTTCCTCACTCCCTTACCAGGGTATCTTCTAGCTTAAGCAGTCCCTGGGGATCCCTGAGCATTTCCTTACTCTGGCCACATGTGGCCAGCTACTTTATTTTGCTAATACTACATTATGTCTCCTGAAGCATGCTGTATGTGTCCCTGTGTAGATCTTCCCCAAGAGTCCTGAAGCCTCCCTAAGCTATGAAAAGAGTAGGAAAAACAAAGGCCTCAACATTTGAACTCTTCCTTCTCCCTCCCTCTCCTCACTTCTTTCTCCTACTCACTAGGGCCAGAAGGAATAGAGTTTCTACTTTTTGCATTTCCTGAGTTTTCTTTATTTTAAGAATATAGTAAACCTCCATGATCTAGTCATCTATGCCCTGTTTGTCATATATTAAATGAGAACTAAAAGGATTTGGGAAATCATTTTTCTGTCAACATAACTGGGCTTTTAAGACAATGGTCTTTCTATCACTTCAAAATAGTCAATTTTGAGCTTAAAACTTATCCACACACTCTTTTTTTTGGGCAAGTTTTGCCCTCTCCTTCCTTGGGGCAATAAGCCTCGGGACTCAGTCTTGCAAGTAGAAGTTAAAAATAAATAAATAAAGAGAAATTATTTGAGGAAAAAATAGGAATGAATTCACAGAAATATAGATACACACACATGTGTACATATATCTAGGAAGTTAAATAGATAAATGTGCTTATTAGAGTGATTCCTTCAAAGTCAATTTCAAACTGAAGTAGTAGAATCCCATTTTCCTGAAAAGCTCTAGAACAGAGCCCATCCAACTAGTAGGATACAGGGATGCCCCTGTATTTGTCCCTTCAGTTCTCATAGTGGTTGGGTGAGATCTGGGACAGCTGGAGCCCCTGGACCTGTGGCTTACAATCACAAACTGACTTAGCTGGTTGCTCAAGGAGGATAGACAGACATTCTAGTTGCTCCATGGCATGAAACAGTTTGAGAAGTACTTCTGTGGGATGCCATTTCTACAGACCTCGAAATTAGTAGAATATTAAACATGGTAACATCCACCTGTTCTTTTATAATCAATTTTTTGAGAGTAGGTTTTAATCATATATAACGTATTGCTGTGTTTGATTTATAGTTTTTGGTAGTAACACACTGTCTTGGTTTTCTTTGTTGGTGATTAGTAGCAGTAAGAGGATGTGGAAACTATTTTTTCCTCTATATAAAGCCAAGTGGACTATGTGCTAACATCACCCAAGACACTGTCCTCATTACTAGTAGGTTCTTACCAAACACATTAATTTGTCCCAAAAAGCAGACTTGTGGATCCAGACTATCTAGAGCAGACCAGGAATTGTGCCAATGGGGATAATGTGCTGGTGCTACTCGTGTGCTGTTGCCTTCCATGGGAACCTCTTCTCCCTTTTACCTCTACCTCCCACCCTTTTGTTCTATTTTTTTGTCTTCTTTTCTCTGTCTCCCTGACTATTTCCTAACCTTTCTATGGGGATGCTGAGTCCCAGTTTAGTCAAGTAGGCTCATGGGGAAACAGTGCTGTTAACTCAGCAGCAGCAGTGAACACTTCAGTAGTTCCAGGATAACAATTCTTTGTTGTGATGAGAGAGCCTTGTGAGACTAGTCTTTGACAGAATGTGGTCCAAATGGCAAACATTCCCACATCAGCATTTTTAATCTGGAGACTGGATGTTCAGGAAAATCAGCTTTCAAAGGGAAATCTAATAATTGATTTTGTGTGCACAATCATGCTTAAAAAATAAAAACATTAGCAACACCTCCCCAGAAAACACACATGTAGACACATGCATACACACACATAGACAATTTGGGGCAGAAACATGAAGTGGTTGTGCTCATTTTTAAACAGATTATACCAAAAAGATTATAAATAGACTGGACCATGGGGAGTCCTAACCCCATAACTTGACTCAGTTCATCATGGCATGCACTCAGTGCTGTCTAAAAATCTCTTCATAATCTCACACCACTTAAATTTAATGAAAAACAAGATGGGGCTTTGATGAAAAGGAAAAACGTCCAAATCAAAGAAATCCAGCTGCCCAGATCCCAGGGACCTCATAATCATAGTCTTTCCTACAGGAAGCAGTAGTCAGAAATTCAAAAAATAGTAATAATAATAATTTATTTGGTATATACATACCACTGAGGATGAGGAATTCTTTCTTTATGAAAACCCAGAAAGTGGCACCTCGTTAAACAGGACCTAGACTTAATCTAACTTGGAATAGATAAAAAAGAAAGGATTCTTATGAAGCTCTCCAGTCTGGGGGCTTAATCTCAGAGCTTCAGAGTATAATGAATGAATTAAGTAGGGCAAGTGATTAACAACAAAAAACTGATTGCTTACGCTTTTTAAAAAAACTGAAATATTATTACATTTAGAGTAACATGTTCATTGTTTATGGACAGGGTCAGGCTGAGTTTTTTTAAAACCCCAGAAGAGAGAAAGAGAGAGAGTGAGAAAGTAGAAAAATCATGGATGGAAGCTGACTCTAAGAAGATAACATGAGTAATTTCTAATCTTTTTGGAGTGCAGAACCTTATCTTGTTGTTATTTTATTGGATGCCCTATTTATCTCCTCTCTCAAAAAATGTTGTGTGTTTTTTTAACAAACACAGCTATTGAAAATTAGTTCTATAGCCTGAACATGGTAAAAAACATCACAGCATTCCACAAGCTAATCGGAGACACTTTGAGATACAAGGCAATGAGAGCTGAAAGAGTCTCTGCTAACATTGAGATAAAGAGCCATGACAGTGAGAAAATAGTTAAGGGGCCATCTTAAAAAGTAAAAATAAAAACAGCATTGCAATGAAAATTATTTTGATAACTATATGAGGGCAATTAACAGGAGAAAAATGAGTAAATGAAGAAGTAAAGAAATAGGACGTCGGCAGGCATAATCTCCAAGCAGCTGTCTTGTTGAGATGAGTCACAACTATTTTAGTATGTCTTAATTTTCCCACTAACGTGCCCCTGGCTGTAGAAGGCCTAACTCTATTTTCCTATGACTACACTGGCAATAAGCATGAACTGATTTAGAAGTGTCGTATTTTAGCTTAAATTTCCACACAAATTTGCTTTCATCTGTTTAGCAAATATTTATTGAGAATCTCATATATAGTAGGCACTGCCCCAAGACCAAAGGTGCATCAGTGAACAAAATGGGCACAATTTCTGCCTTCTTGGAGTTAACATTCTAGAGGCAAGAGAGACACAGGCCTCCCACAACTCAATAAAATAACGATTGTGTTAAGAGCTGTGTAGAAGAGGAACATATTAATAGTTCCATGAGACTTCCAATAGAAGCATTTGAGCTAATTAGTGAAATTAGGGAAGGCATCGTGATGAAATAACTTTGATCTGGGATATTGAGGGTGAGTAGGAGGGATAGGAGCATTCTGGACAAAAGTAACTTAGTATGTGCAAAGGCCCTGAGTCAGGCAAGAACTCTTTTTGAAAGCAACAAAAAAATCAATATAGCTGGATCAGAGTGAGAAAGGAAAAAAGTGACACGTGTGTCAGAGGAGAAGCAGTTTGGGGAAGGATATTGGAGGCTCATAGAACAGATTTCATATGGGGAGGATTTAGAAAGCTCCCAACAGCTAGGGAGTAGGAAGTCCAGGAAGAATCATATGTAGGAATGGCCAGGTCTATGTGCTACCCCTTAAATGAATCAACTTTAACAAACTTCTGCCTCTTTGTCTCTCTGCTTCAGTTCCTGGTGCATCCTATTTGTCTTGTTTTCAAAATACGCTTGTCCCTTACCTAGAGAAGGATAGGGCACCTGACTGATGGTCCCACCAGACTGTATCAAATGGGAAAGACATGATTTCCTAAAAGAAAAGTGGGATACAATTAGAAGAAGGAATGGGTACTGGGCAGCTCAAAACTGACAATGTCCACTGCAGGTTGGCAGGGACCAGACCACAAAGGGCCTTGTGTGACATATTAAGGATGTTGGCCTTTATCCTAAGTGCAGCAGGAAACCTACAGAGACTTTTAAACAGGAAGAGGGGGAAACATGATCAGGCTCACGTTTCTAGAGGATTCTCTGGCTGCTTTGTAAATAGTGGATTAGAATGGAGCAACAGTGGAAGTTGGAGACAAGCTAGGCCAGAGAGAACAGGGACTTGGACTACAGTGGTAGCAGCAGGGCTGAGAAATTGTTGGATTCATAATATATTGGAGGTACAGTCTACAAGACTTGAGGATAGGTTTGAAATGAGGGAGAGGAGGTTTCAGATCTGGTATACATGGTTAATCTGCAAATGTCAGTTTCATTTTAACAGGAAAATGTGCCATAGTTTGGGCATAGAGCCTCATAAGATAGAACTTCCATGACTTAATAATGCTAATGACTTATTCACTTGAGGAGAGAAGATGTAAAAATGCTTCCTAAGGGGAAATTTGGCTTTGCCTGCAGATATTGTACAAGGGGGTAAAATATCAACAATTTTGAAAGCATATCCCCAATTTCACACAAGAAAACAAAAACATTTGTTAGGACTCTAAAGCATATGGATCTGTTTTCAACTAGCAACATAAAAATCCAGGGCTCTAGGGCTCTTTTGAGTGGACAATCTCAAGCTATCTGCTATTCTGCATCTATTGGAAGCCCAATTGCAAGAAGGGATGGTTAGAGGATAATAATATGAATACTTATGGCTAACATTTATTGACTGCTTACTATGTGCCAAGTACCATTTAAAACCATAATGCATTATTTCATTCAATCCTCACAAAAATATCAGTAGGTATTATCTTTTTTCCCATGCTATAGATGAGAAAGCAGATGACCAGAGAGGTTAAGACGAGAATAAACGGGACAAGTGACATTTCTACTATCACTGAATAATCATACATGCCAGGCATTTTACTTAATCTCATCTAACACTTACCTTATAGGGTAGCTGTGAGGAGTACTAGCTCACATTTATTTATAGATGAGGAAACAGGGGCTTTGAGAGGAAAAGTCATTTACTTGAACCTATCCAGCTCGTAAGTTGCTATAATAGGATTTGAACTCAGGTCTCTGACTTAAATTCTCATGCTCTACCCCAGGCTGTTTTCCAGGACAGTTCTGTGTTTTTCCCATTGTCACCTAAAAATCCAACAGTAGTCATTGTCTACCATCTTCTTAGTAGTCACTACGAGCCAGTCTCCATGTTAGACACTGTGATAGTTTCATGCATCAACTTGGTTAGGTTACAATCCTCAGTTATTCAATCAAACACTAATCAGGTATTGCTGTAAAGATGATGTATAGATGTGATTAAAATCCATAATCAGTTGACTTTAATTAAGGGAGGTTATCCTAGATGATCTGGGTGGATTTAATTCAATCAGATGAAAGGGCTTAAGGGCAGAGCTGAGGCTTTCCGGAGCAAGAATAAATTCGCCTGCCTATGGGGCACAACTTCAGCCTGTGCCCAAGAGTTCCAGCCCACCTTTCCTAACAGTCAGCTCTATTTATTCATACTTGACTAGCCAACCTCCACAATTGCACAGAACTATTCCTTTCAGGGAATCTCTTAATATATATCTCCTATTGGTTCTGCATCACTGATTAAACTTTGACTGATACAGGCATGTTATATGCATTATCTTATTCATTCTTTCCAACAATTCTAATGATAGTTATTATCATTGCCTCCATTTTACAGATGATGAAATAGAGAATCAGAGAAGTTAAGTTATTTCCTCAAAGGTGCCCAGCTCATACATTTTAGAGGTGGGACTCAACTTTGCTCTTGAAATTCTAAACCCTTCCTTGTCAGTACTGTGTCATGCCATATAGTGCAGTATATGTAAAGAATATAAGCTCTAGCCACTCCTTTAAATCCTTTCACTGTAAGAGTTGTGAAAAATATGCAGTCAACAACTTTAATTTAAATAGGATTTTTGATAAATCTTTAGTGAATTTTGGGGTGTACTGCTAAATTGTCCTAGCAAAAAAAAAAATGGCTAGGTGGTTAAAAATGAGTCCCTCATTAAAGAGGAAACATAATGACATAGATAACAATGACAACCCAAATGGTAGTCCATCATGCAAAAAACAAACAAATTGAATCCACAAGTGGAAAATAAAGAATGAAACATATTTTTCCTCTATTAGGCCCAACATTCAAAATTTAGCTTCAGCAAAACGTCATCTGTCCATTCAACTAATGTAATTATTTTGGATGTCATTGGTTTTGTAGTTTTGTGTGCACACACACACACACACACACATATATATATATTCATATACAAGATTATATGCCTGAGAAGTCTGTATCCACATTTATTTTCTGCATAATTTGATAACAACAAAAGTAACTAGGTTAACACAGAAGTTTTGTGGTAATTTACCTTTCCTTTAAAAAGGCACTTTTCATGATATGAATTTGCAAAAAAAACTGGAAGAACTGATAATATCTTCCTTTTTGCTTTAGCTGCCAGGAAGCTCAGAACCGAATTTGAAATTCAACTATAGCAATTCTGTTGATATTTTTTCATCTAGGTATTAGTATTGTTCTCTCTATAATCTTATTTTTTTTAAATTTTGATTTATATTTTTCCCTCATGTCTGATTCATATATATGTAAATATTGTAAACTGCCTCAAATCCTTTGCAGAATCAAGTGTGAAATAAAAGTCTTTAAAATAATGATTGATTAAATGATCATTTATTTCCTGTCAGTGAAAGCCAGGAATGGACTATGTACATAAATTATACCATCAAGTATGGGACAATAAAATGCCTGACAGATAATCCTAATTCATTGACAATGTGAACAAATTCGAGAGAGTCCCTTACATTAAGGCGACTAACAGTATTAGGAAATACTCCTTCTGACCAGTCACTCTCTCCTAGGATTCAGAATAAAACGTCAAACTTTTCAAGAATAAAGGTACCCAAAACTTCATAAGGAGAGAAAGAAACTCTCAGCAGGGGTGCAGGGAGCAGGAGCTGAGGTAGTGCAGGCCAGCAGCACCTGGGCCTATCCCCATGTACCATTCTGTCCTCTCAGGTCTCTGGGACTATGATGAGAGTGGCAGACTCAGAGATTTCTGACATGACTTTGGGACTTTATCCCCATTGTTCTGACTATTATTACCTGGCTCTCTTTTGCAGCAAGTAGTTTTTCTGTAGCACCTGTGGATCCCTCATCTGAAAGTGCTTGTTCCCTTTCTGCCCCATAGCCAGGCTGCGAGTTTTCCAAAATTTTATGCTCTGCTTCCCTTTTCTCTATCAGTTCACCATAAGGCATTAGAAGTGACCACTCAGCAGCCTGAGCACTTTGCTACTTAGAATGTTCTCTGCTAGATACCGTAGTTCATCAATTTCAAATTCAGCCTTCCACAAATGCCTAAGACATGGATGTAATTCACCCAAGTACTTTGCTAAGACATAACAAGAATGACCTTTGCCTCGGTTCCCAATAAGTTCCTCATTTCCCTCTGAGACATCATCAATTGTGGCCTTTTCTATCCATATTTCTATCAGCATTTTGGTCACAACTGCTTAACCAGTCTCTAAGAAGTTCCAAATTTTCACTCATCTTTTTATTTTCTTCTGAGCCCTCCAAACTACTCCAAGATCTGCCTGCTCCCTAGTTCCAAAGCTGCTTTCACATTTTCAGGTCTTTATAGCAAAAACCCTTGTCCTGGTACAAATTTTCTGTCTTAGTACATTCAAATTGCTATAAAAGAATACAAGAGTCTGGGTAATTTATAAAGAAAAGGGGTTTATTTGGCTCACAGTTCTGCAGGCTGTACAAGAAGCATGGTGCCAACATCTACTTCTGGGGGTGAGGGATTCAGGAAGATTCTACTCATGGCAGAAGATGAAGGGGAGCCAGCATCACATGGCAACAGGAAGGCACCAGGAGAGGAAAGGGAAGGAGATTCCAGGCTCTTTTCAAAAATCAATTCTCATGGGAACTAATAGAGCAAAAACTCACTCATTACCTCAAAGAGAGCACCAAGACATTCATGAAGGATCTGATCCCCAAGACAAAAATACCTGTCAATAAGCCCTACCTCCAACATTGGTGATCATATTTCAACATGAGATTTGGAGGGGACAAATATCCAAACCATATCAATGAGTGACTGAGTGTGTATATGTATTGGGAGTTGAAGAGTGAGGAAAAGAAAGTATCATTGACAGAGGTATATGAGATAAACCTTGAAGGAAAATGGAATTTCAACAGGTGCACACATGAGGATGAAAGCATCAGCCAGGATAACAATATGAGCAAATAGTGCTCAACATCACTAATCATCAAGGAAATGCAAATCAAAACCACTATGAGGTACCAACTCATCCCCATTAGAATGGCTATTATCAAAAAGACAAATGGTAACAAGTATTGGTGAGGGTGCAAAGAAAAGGGAGCTCTTGTACACTGTTGGTGGGAATGTAGATTAGTGCAGCCACTATGGAAAACAGCATGGAGGTTCCCAAAGAAATTAAAAAATAGAAGGAAGATGGTGAACAAGAAAAACCGCCAGCCAGAATGTCTCCGCAAAAAGACAGATTTTAGGAGAAACAGGAAGAAATAAGCAAGCAGACAAGCATACATCAGACAAAGGCTGGAAGGACGGATACCTGAGACTACGGGAGACTCCACAGGAGGAGGTTGCGGAGGAGAACTGGAAGGAGAAAGCCCACGAGAAGCTTGGAGACC
>CAUYRT010049696.1:0-72516 GCA_963574885.1 Lepilemur ruficaudatus
TTTTGAAGACATTATCTAAGTTGACAAATTTAGCTTTTAATTTTGACATTTTAAAGATGGCCTTCCCATTGTCTTGTACCTTGCATTGATTTTATGAAAAGTAAATGTAATTATTTATTAGTGTTCCCCTACATACAATGTGTCTTTTTCTCTGTTTCTAAGATTTTCTTTTTATATATATGTTTTTAAGTGTACAATTCAATGATTATTAGTAAATTGACCAAGTTGTACAGCTATTCACATAACACAATTTTAGGGGATTTCCTTCCCCTTTTTGAGACCCCTAATTTCCTTCCCCAACTACATTTCAAGCATTCCTCTCCCCTCCACGGTGCTCACCCCATCCCTCAGATGTGGGTCTACCCTCCACCCCCCGAATCCCTAGTGAACGTCACCACCATTTGAGGACCATAGTGTTAATTAGTACCAGTTTGATGGCGAGTATATTTGGGGACCATTCTTGGGGTCTTGTGTCACCTCACTTCAAATAATGGGTTCAAGTTTAATCCAGGATAATACAAGCAGTGCTAGCTCACTGTCGTTTCTTAAAATTGAGTAATATTCCATTGTAAACATATACCAAATTTTAACAATCCATTCATGAATTGAGGGGCACTTGGGTTATTTCCATGACCTAGTGATAGTGAATTGTGCTGCCATAAACATTCAGGTGCAGATGTCTTTATCATAGAATGCCTTATGCTCTTTTGGGTAGATGCCTAATAAAGCTATTGCTGGATCAAATGGTAATTCTAATTTTAGCTCTTTGAGGAATCTCCAAACTCTTTTCCACAGAGGTTGCACTAATTTGCAGTCCCACCAGCAGTGTAAGAGTGGAGAGACAGGAACACTCTTACACTGTTTTTTTTTTGTTTTGTTTTGTTTTGGGTTTTATTTGCCAGAGTGATAGAGAAAGAGAGAGTGCTGTAATGAGTTATATCAGCCAGGGTTCTTCAGAGAAGCAGAATCAATAGGATAGGTAGATAGGTAAACAGACAGATCAATCAATGGATACAGATATATAGATAGAGAACTACATCTATATCTCCATCTCTATCTATCTATCCATTTATCTATCTATGTAAAGGATTTATTTTAAGAAATTGGGTCATAGAATTGTGGGGGTTGGCATTTCTGAAATCTGTAGGATAAGCCAGTGGATGGAAATTCAGGCAGAATTTCTATATGGTTTTGAGGCAGAATTTCTTCTTGTCCAGGAAACCTCAGTTTTTGCTCTTAAGGCCTTATCTGATTGGATGAAGCTGACCCACATTGTGGAGGGTAATCTCTTTTACTTAAGGTCAACTGGTTGTGACAGCAATACCTAGACTAGTGCTTGACCAAACAGCTGGCCACCACGGCCTGGCCCAGTTGACACTTAAAAATCAACCATCACATGTGTCTTGTGTGGGCTTTGTAAAGGAAGCTGAAGACAGGGAAATCATGTGACAGAAGTGTAAGAAATCTTCCAGACTTCTTCCATAATTAAAGAGTGACAAGATTCAGGGAAGTCAGTCAAACTATGTGGTAACCTTTATAGTCACTTTGGTTTGGGAGATGGAAAGGAACAGATGTGGGGTAAAATTAAGGATTTGCTCCAGGAAATACTCAGCCAAGAACGGTGCGTTCAGGCAACCACTCTTCTTATTTTCATCCATCTCAGAGAAAGGTTTCCTTTCTTGTAGTTGTGCCTCTGAGGGAATTCTCTGGGTGTATTGAGGGCCTCTGGCCAAGACTTCCCTCCCTGCCCTGCATCTGAAGGGTAGGAACAGCCCGGCTGTGGCTGCACCCAGACCCACACTCATTAATCACTTTCAGGAAGTAAAGCCAGGCCCCTTGGTCACACCAATAGTCAATCAACTTCAAAATATCAGAACAACGTGTTGGATGGAATTGATCATATTTTGGTGAGTAAACCTCCTTGACTTGTTCATTTAGGAAAAAAGTTTGAAATGTGCTCAATATTAGTCATGGGCTGCTGAGGGTGTTTTCCTTTGAAACTGCTCTTCATAGGGGACACCCTATTTCCAAAACTGCAGGAGACGTGGGCTAAGTGACACCAGTCCCTGAATAAATTGCCACATTGATTTTTCTATGAGTAAAATATTATAAATTCAAATAACTTCTTCAGAGCATTTAAGGCACAGGAAGTGAATCACAAAAAGAAACTGCAGCCCCTGGATTTTGGAAAAAAAAAAATTTTTAAGAAAAAACTCGTTAATTAGTGGGAAGGTAAACTTGAAAAATCTGAGTTAATATTATTTTGAAAAGGAATATTATTTATGACTTTCAAGTTTTTTCAAGTATAATGACTTCAAAGTATTGCTTAATACAGTTCTTTTGTGAATGTGTTATTTTTAAAAAAATACATGAGAATAAAGTGAAATCATGTGTATGGAGAGGAAAGCTCCTATGGCAAAGTGATATATGGTAATTTAATTACTTCATGTTTTTCTGATGTTTGTTTGCTCATTAGCAAAAGAATGACTAGACCATTTTCTACTAAAGGAAATATGAACTTTTTAAAATGAGTGTTTGTCATGTTATTCTCTCTCCTTTGTGTAGATTAGACTGTACTTCATAATTTAAGATTAAATTAAAATGTAAACTCAATTTTCCTCATGAGAAAGACAGCTTGGTGCTCTTGAACTCTGGAATTTTTTCCCCAAGGAGGACTTGAGAGACTTTTTTAGTCTCATAGGGACAAAACTCATTCTGTAAACATCCCCCTCACCACTACGATACACACACACACACACACACACACACACACAGAGAGGACCTGGCAAAGAGGGTTAGCTGGATGCTGTGCTGAGGCAAGTGGCCCTGCCCTAAAGAGGCCTTTCCTAAGAGGAGTGTGGGGTATTTGCTTATTGCACCATTTATAACCTCGCTTGCACCCAGGGACCCAAACTTAGCAGGACCTCATCAGATAGCAATGGTTCCATGAGTCCTGGGGATCTGGAAATGAAAGGATTCTGTACTCTAAAAGCCACAACTAGCACCTCCTAACAAGCCTCAGAGCCAAGCACTGCTCCAAGCCCCCGGGGCCTGACCAAATTTAGGGAATCAGCATACTACAGTAACATTGTGTAGCAGAGGGACCAGTAGTCAGTCTATGACAAATGGAGGACCTGGACTATATAAATCAGCAGTTCTGATACAATCCAAGGGAAAGAGAGGAAACCAGAGATTTTAAAAAGTTGTTGTTAGACTTCCTAACATTTTGGCAAATGACAGGCACCGATGAAGGATTCGTTTTAATTTAGGAAAAAGAAATTAACATTTTGACACCTTGAATATCATGCGTCATTTCATACCTGTTACTCCTATAGTATACTTTAATGTGTTTGCAAACAGTTGCTTTCTTCCATAATAATCTGATTGCTAAGGCAACCTTTTTTTCTTCTACTATTAACTTACCAAGAGACTTTATCTAGATTTCACCAGTCTTTCCTCTAAGGTCATTTTTTTCTTTGCCAGGATCCAACGCAGGATCTAGAGTTGCATTTAGTTGTCATGTCTCTTTAGTTTCTTCAAATCTGTGACTTTTCCTTAGTCTAACTTTGTCTTTTATGACACTGGCACTGAAAAGTATGGGTCAGTTGTTTTATCGAATGCCCCTCAATTTCAGTTTGTCTGATGATTTTCTCAGTATTAGATTGAAATTATACATTCTTTACAAAAATGCCACACAGGTGATGTTTTGTGCTTCTCAAAGTATCATGTCAGGGAGTATACAGTGTCCGTATGTCTTATCATTGGTTAGGTTCAGCTTGCTCATTTGGTTGAGGTGGTATCTGCCAAGTTTCTTGACAATGAAGTCACTATTTTTTCCTTTGTAATTAATAAATATCTTGGGGAAGATATTTTAAGGCTATACAAATACTCTGTTCCTCCCTAAACATGTACCCATTAATTTCAGGATCCATTGATGGTTCTTGCCTGCAACAATTATCACTGTAGTTTACCTGATGCCTATTTCCCTCATTCATTCCGTGCTTAATGATTGGAATTCTCTGTAAGGAAGAGCTGTGTCTTCTCCCATGTATTTATTTATTCAATTAATTTATATCAGTATGAATTTGTCAATATGGATATTTTTCTTATTCTTTGGGCTATAATTCAATACTATTTCTTTATTTTACTACACAAACTGTTCTAGCTTTGATCATTTGAATATTTTCAGTTGACCCCTGTGTCCTTTCAATGTGATCCCATTCTCTTTAGAGCATCTCCTTACATTCAGGTTTCACAATGTGTTCTGGGCTCATCTTATACTTTCCTGTCCCAATCCTCAAATCAACCACTTCTCCAAGGAGTCCTGCCTGGTTCCTTTTATTGGAAAACGTTATTTAGAAACTAAAAGGTAAACACAGACAATCCTTTTTTTAATAGAAAGTTCAGAAACTTTCTTTCTCTCCTCAGCCTTTAAATATCATCATTTGAGCCGTTTGGAACATTTACTAAGCTGCAAAATGTCTCTTTTTCTCCTCTCATTGCAACTATATTGTCCATTCATTCAATCAAAAATGGCTGATTAAATTTCTTTGTCCCAGTACCACAGCAGGCACTGGCTAGTAACAATAGTGAAGAAGACAGTTTCAGTGCCTGCCCTCATGAGGTTTACAGACAACTGGGGGAGCTAGACTTTAAGTAAGAAATTACAATGCAGGATGGTAAGTACAGCGGTAAGTGTGTCAGCTTCGCACAGGAGCACCTTGCCTAGACTTGGGCAGAGTAAGGGTGGAAGGATAAGAAAAGCTTTTAGGAATAAATCCTATCTAAGGTAAATCCTGAAGGATGAATAGGTGTTTGTCTCAAAAAGGGAGTAGTAGTGAGATAGAAAGTACAGAAAGAGAAAATATTCCAGGCATGGCCAAAAGCCTGCACAAAGCAGAAACTATCTCACTCTGGAAAGAGATGTGGCAAAGGGCAATGGAGGAGTGTCAGAGAATACAGCCAGCAGACAAAGCAGCAGCCAGATCAGGACTGGCTTTGTGAAACAGATTGAAGAGTCTGCGTTTCTTCTCAGAGCCACTGAAAGCCACTGAAACCTTTCTAAGCAGGAAAGCGGCGTGATCAGATTTATACTGTAGACAGATCACTCAGGCTAACCTGTGAAGCATGGATTTAAGGGGAAAACAGCCAGCAACTGTTTTAGCAATTAGGGGACATGATGTAACCGAGAGGATGGAGAGAAGTGAATGGATTCTAGCAATATTTCGGAGGTGAAATCAGCAGGACGAGATGATTTATGGAACGGGAGAGAGGAGAAGGAAGCAGAGTTCACAGGAGAGCACGGTCTCACTGTGTTGTTGAATGTCCCTGCATTTGCCTTTGTCTGATTGTTTCCCCTTGACTGGTTTCAGGTTATGCATTTTCAGTAGGAATATGACATAAGTGATCTGTGTCCTTCATCAAGAGGCATATGAGTCCAGTTGGCTCCATTTTTAGTAATGCTAACTTTAATCACTTAGTTAAGGTGGTGTTTGCCAAGTTTCTCCACTCTAAAGATACCTTATAACTTTCTAATTAATAAATAATCTGTGGGAAGATGCTGTTAGAATAAGGATCCAATTACCCAACAAACTTTCAATAACTTTAGTTTCCACTGATAATTCTTGCCCAAACCAATTATTTCTATCCTGGTAGCAAAATGATGAATTCTCTCATGTCTTCAATATTTATTAGTTTTTATCTGAAATGTAATAGAATGTAAACAAATGAACAAAAAAATAGAACTTCTTCCTCCTTTATTATTTATATTTATTACTTATCTATATTTTTAATTATCACGTGGACTCTCAATTCTTTTATTCAATGTACTATAGTTCATTACTGTCAATAATCATTTGTTTGCTCAAATGTTTCCTGATTTAACTGGTGCAAGCCCCTCTAAGCAGGCTTCAGCATCCTTTTCATATGGCCAACTTTCTAATTTTCTCACACAAAAGACTCATTGTTTACTTTCCCTGCTCCAGGCCTATGATCAACTATTTCTCCACTGAACTCCATTTTTCTTTTAAGGAAAGAATAGTATTTAGGAACCCAGACCTCAGCACTAGGTATGCTTAATCATTTTTGACTATGAGATACCCCGTCTCTTTGAAAAATTATTTTTGTGACTCCATTGAGGCCTAGGAAAAGGTACGTACTTCCAGAGAGAATTTGCACTGGATTTTGTCAAGAATCTGGAAAGATTTTAAATCAAGAATATTTTAGATTAACTTCATGGCTGACATATTTTGGAGCCACCAAAGCACCAGGGCACTGGGACTGTCTTTTGTGATCTCTCTATTAAGCTATCTGTCTCATTTAGTATCACACCCAGCTATTAGACTTTAACACTTGCCTACTGATTATTATTTTCCATAATACCCTAGAGGCCACAAAATGTTCCAGAGGTTTTTGTTTGTTTGTTTGTTTTTAAGGCCAGTCTTTAAGGTTTGTTTTGAGCCCAAGAGGATTCTTCTTAGCTGTCTCCCTTCCTGGTTCTCTCTGGTGAACTAGCTGACCTATGACTTTGCTTACTGTTCTTAATTAAGGGGAATCTATGACTTTCAAGAGTGTCCATAGGTTTGAACTTTCAGACACTTTGTTTTATATAAAATCAGTTCCTTTGGGGACAGCTTCATAGCTCTTCTTCCTAAAAGTCTAGTATATTTATTGATAAAGTTACTTTTTACATTTTTCAATTGCTTTGTTTGTGTTTTTTTTTTTTTTTTTGCTTTCTCATTGTTAGCATGAATAGGATTTTTCCACCATATTAAATGATTATGTCACCACCATATTAAATGATTATGTCAATTATACAGAAAACTACCAATACGTGTAACTGCATTATGTCTGTTCACCTTAGAAGAACTCTTATGTATTTATAAACTTTTCAGTTAGTTCTCTTAAGATGTTGAGCTATGAAATTAAATTATCTACGGTGATGGTTTTCTATTCTTCCTGCTGCATTATCTTTAAGTACAAATTTCATTATCATTATCATTTGGAATATTGGGCTTAAAACTGAGATATGTTGCAGATAATTGAGATCCAAAATCCATTTATTTAAAATAGCTAAAGAAATGTTACATGGTTTTATTATTTTAATTGTGCAAATAATGTAACGTGGCTCCCAGCAATATAGTTTTCATGTGCAGATACAGACCCCAACTTGTCATAGAGCAAGTCCTTCAGGCACATTTCCCTTAATGCAAATGAAGAATGAAGAAGGCAGCTGGAAATTATTTTCATGCAAATCTGATTTTTTAAGGGCTTTGGTGAGCCTTATTCATGTTGTCCAAGCATCTAAAACAAAAAATTTAACGTCAAACTGGCCTTATTTAGCCCCTTTCTCTTGCCAACAACTATGTGTATTGCTTGAGGTATAGAACACAATTTAATATTAGCCAGAGTCAAATCTAATTAGAAGGACAGACTAACTGGAAACAAAACATCAACTATTCCAGGGTCAAGTACACCTATTTTAAATATCTAATATTATAGAGTCAAGAGCTTTTCTTTACTCCAAAGGTAAGTATAATTCCATGGGTAATATACTTATGCTGTCTCTTACCAGGCAAACCAGGGTTGCATTCTCAGCTCTACCACTCACTCGCTGTGTGACCTTGGGCAATATACTCATATTAGTTAAGATTGGGCTTGATTCTAGCTCAAAATATTTGTGTCATAACTATATGACTTTATTTCTCTCTCGTGTGAAAGTCTAGGCTTTCTTATTAAGGGAGTGGTATAAAGGCTCAGTCTCACAGTGGCTTCAGGGACAGCTTTGCCATCCAGAGTGTATGGCTCACCTCCACAAGGTTTAAGACAGCACCTAGGACCTCAGGTATCATGTCTGCATTTCAAATAGAATAGAGAGAAAACACAAAGAAGAAAAAGGACTGTCAAGGAGAATATTAGTGTGTTTTAAAGAAGGTTCCCACCAGGCATGGTGGCTCAGGCTGTCATCCTAGCACTCTGGAAGGCTGAGGCAGGAGGATCCCTTGAGTTCAGGAGTTTGAGACCAGCGTCAGTAAGAGCAAGACCCCATCTCTACTAAAAATAGAAAGAAATTTAGCCAGATGTAGTGTCACAAGCCTGTAGTCCCAGCTACTCAGGAGACTGGGGAAGAAGGATCACTTGAGCCCAGGAGTTTGAGGTTGCTGTGAGCTAGGCTCATGCCACAGTACTCTAGGCTGGGCAACAGAGTGAGATTTTGTTTCTAAATAAATAAATAAAAATAAAGAAGTTTCCCTAAAGCTGCCGCACAATACTTTCATATACATCCTATTGACCAAAACATAGCCATATGAAAACACCTAACTGCAGAGAGGCTGGAAAGGGTAGTCTTTACCCTGCATGGTCAGATAAAAGTCAGAGATTCTATTTGGGAAGAAGGAAATAGTAGATATTAGTAGACATCTATTTGTTTTTGTCATTATGTTTAATTTCTTTATTTTTTATTTTTATTTTTTATTTCAGAGTATTATGGGGGTACAAATGCTTTGGGTACATAAATTTCCTTTGCCCCACCCAACAAGGGTGCCCATCCCCCAGACAGCATGCACTGCATCTATTAGGTGTGGATTTATCCATCTTTCCTCCCCTTTCCCACCTGCCCAAAACCCTATGAATGTGCACGTAAGTGTTGATTAATTAGTACCAATTCAATGGTGAGTACAAGTGGTGTTTGTTTTTCCATTCTTGTGATACTTCATTTAGAAGAATGGGCTCTAGCTCCATCCAGGATAATACAATAGGTAGTTCATCATTTTTTATGGCTGAGTAGTACTCCATGTATACATATACCACATTATGTTAATCCTCTAACATATTGATGGGTATTTCGGTTGTTTCCACATCTTTGCAATTGTGAATTGTGCTGCTATAAACATTCAAATGCAAAATACAAACATTCAAATACAAATACAAATGTCTTTTTTATAGAATGCCTTTTTTTCTTAGGGTAGATACCCAGTAGTAGGATTGCTAAATCAAATGGTAGTTCTGTTAGTTTTTTGCAGTATCTCTATACTACTTTCCATAGAGGTTGTACTCGTTTGCAGTTCCACAAGCAGTGTATGAGTGTTCCAATCTCTCTACATCCATGCCAACATTTGTTGTTTTGGGACTTTTTGATAAAAGCCATTCTCACTAGAGTTAAGTGATTGTGGTTTTAAGTCATTGTGGTTTTGATTTGCATTTCCCTGATGATTAAAGATGTTGAGCATTTTTTCATATGTTTCTTGGCCATTAGTCTATCTTCTTTTGAAAAGTTTCTGTTCATGTCCTTTGCCTGCTTTTTAATGGGGTTGTTTGATATTTTTTTGCTTTTTCCTGAGTTCTATATAGATTCTGGTTATCAGAGCTTTATTGAATGTATGCATGCAAATACTTTCTCCCATTCTGTAGGTTGTCTGTTCATTCCTAGTAATAGTTTTTTTGGCTGTGCAGAAGCTTTTTAATTTGATCAGGTCCCATTTATTTATTTTTATTTATGATTTGATTTTTTTGGGGGTCTTCTTCATAAATTCTGTGTCCAGGATAATGTGTATAAGAGTTTTTCCAACATTTTCTTATAGAATTCTTGTGGTTTCATGTCTTAGGTTTAAGTCCATTATCCATTATGAGTTGATTTTTGTGAGAGGTGAGAAATGTAAATCCTGTTTCAGTCTTCTACATGTGGCTATCCAAGTTTTCCAGCACCATTTACTGAAGAGAGATTCTTTTCCCCAGTGTATGTTTTTGTCTGCTTTGTCAAAGATCAGATGGCCTATATGAGGATAGTCTTATTTCTGGGTTCTCAGTCCTGTTCCATTGGTCTATGTCTCTGTTCTTGTGCCAGTACCAGGTATGGCCTTGTGCCATAGTTTGAAGTCTGGTAAATTGATGCCTCCCAATTTGTTCTTTTTGCTTAAGGTTACTTTAGCTATATAGGGTCTTCTGTGGTTCCATACAAAGCATAGATATTTTTTCTAGGTCTGGGAAAAATGATGTTGGGATTTTAATAAGGATTGCATTGAATCCATAGATCACTTTAGGTAGTATAGACATTTTCACAATGTTGATTCTGCTGATCTGTCAGCATGGTTGGTTTTCTATCTGTTTACATCCTCTGCTATTTCCTTAGTGTTTCGTAGTTCTCCCTGTAGAGGTCTTTCACATCCTTAGTTAAACATATTCCAAGGTATTTTATTTTCTTTGTTGCTATTTTAAAAGATATTGAGTCTTTGACTTGGCTCTCAGCTTGACTGTTGTTGGTGTATATGAATGCTACTGACTTGTGTATGTTTATTTTGTAACCTGAGACTTTGCTGAACTTATTTATCAATTCCAGTAGTCTCTTGGCAGAATCTTTGGGGTTTCCTAGATATAAGAATCATATCATCAGCAAAGAGCAATAGTTTGACCTCTTTTGCCCCCATTTGGATGTCCTTGATTTCCTTCTCTTGTCTAATTGCTGTGGCTAGGACTTCCAGCTCTATGGTGAATAGAAGTGGTGATAGAGAGCAACCTTGTGTGGTTCCAGTTCTAAGCAAGAATGCTTAGAACCATTCAGTATGATTCTATTCAGGGATTCCATTCCCCATTCATTGTGATGTTGGCTGTGGGTTTGTCATATATGGCTTTTATCATTTGAGTTAAGTCCCATTTATGTCTATTTTGCTAAGCATGCTTATCATAAAAGGGTGCTGAATTTTGTTGAATGTTTTTGCTGTGTCTATTGAGAGGATCATATGGTCTTTGTTTTTACTTCTATTTATGTGGTGAATTACATTTATAGATTTGTATATGTTGAACCATCCCTGCATCTCTGGTCCACTTGGTTGTGATGGATTATTTTTTTGATAAGCACCTGAATTCAGTTTGCTATGATTTTATTGGAAAGTTTTGTGTGTATATTCATAAAGGATATTGGTCTGTAGTTTTCTTTTTTTGTTGCGTCCTTTCCTGGTTTGGGTATCAGGGTGATGTTGCCTTCATAAAACATGTTGGGGAGATTTATTTCCTTCTCAATGCTGTGAAATAATTTCTGCAGGATAGGCACCAGTTTTTCTTTGTGGGTCTGGTAAAATTTGGGTGTGAAACTGTCCGGCCTGAGACTTATTTTTTAGGAAGGTTTTTTTTTTATCACTGCTGCAATTTTGGTAATTGATATTGGTCTCTTAAAAAATTCTATTTCTTCCTGATTGAGCCTAGGGAGACTGTGTGTTTCTAAGAATTTGTCCCTTTCCTTCACATTTTCAAGTTTATGTGCATAGAAATGTTTATAGTATTCATAGATAATATTTTGTATTTCTGTGGTATCAGTTGTAATTTCTCCTTTTTCATTCCTGATTGAGCTTATTAGAGTCTCTTCTGTTTCTGGTTTACTTCTATTTGCCTCATTTTACTTCTTTGTAAAATAAGTATAATAGTAATAATATCACAGTATTTTTGTAAAGATTAACTTAACCTATGTTATATTTATAAGATGCTTAACTTAACACCTTACACAGTAAGCATTCAATAAATTTTGGTTATAATTGCAAAAAAAAAAAAACCACCTCAGTAGTACACTCTTATTAGTCTCTACAAGTATTATATAGTATACTATAAGTATTACAATTTTTATAATAGGTACAAAACTATCTGAGGAAGAATTGTGAATTTCAGAACTTCACAGCTAAAAGTGATGATTTGTGTTGTCCAAACTCACAATTGCATGCAGCAAGTAAAGTAAAATCTAGGTAGATAAAACTTTGCCTTTGATCACACAGATTTGTCAAGTGAATGGCAAACTGGAACAAGTACCCCACGCCTCCTACTTAATATCCAAACCTCTTTACCCTTGACCCAGCTCTCTTCCCTTCCATTGTAGCAGATACTTGAGTATTGGCAAAAAAAAAAACTGGAACACTTTGAAATGTAAAAATTTCCCACTGAAATATTAAACTCAGTGAGGGTATGAGAAAATCCTGTGTGTATATATGCAACTTCAAACTACTGATTAAGATATTCTTGCTGTTTAATTAAAATTTAGGAAGAGTCAATAATTACATTTATTAGGTTTAAGTTTTTAAACTTTGTCTTATCTCCATAAGTTATTCATTATTCATTTAGTCTTCCCACTATTTCAATTAAAAATGCAAGAAAACAACCAGTGTGATCAAGTTAAATGTATGCATATTTCATTGGGTCATTCTATTGTAGGAAAAGTGTTAGTTTTATTGTCCAAGAGAAAGGAGTTTTAAATATAACCATTTTATTGAATCTAAAATATAATGACTAAGACCTTTAAATATGAGTTTCTATAAAAGATACATTCCTTTTTTAGAGTCACAGGGCTAAATTCTCTCCTAAAAGAGGAATGAGCTTTCTTTGCCATAGAGCCCTAAGCCTGGATGAGAGTCTCATGTTCTGGTCAAATATCAACTACTTGCTGACTGGATCCCTCTGACAAAAAGGACCAAGGGATTCTCAAAATAGCAAGAGAGACTACATCCCTGGAGATGTTTAGGAATGGTGGGCATGAGGAAGAAGGCAATGATGGAAAAAAAAACAAACGCTGCATTCTGATGACTCCAAGACTGAGCATTTGCTTCTGGATCTTTTGACAGGTGGAAACTGTATTCTTAGTTTCATTATCTCATTCTTTTAACCTATCTATAGCTTTCTTTCTGTCTTTTAACAAATTTTGTTTCAGATCACCTTTCCCTAAAATATTTCATCATTATATGTAACAACAATAGTGGTAGTAGTAATAATAGTAGCAGTAGTAGTGGAAGCACCTACCATTTACTGAATACTATTGTAGACCTGATATTCAGCTAGTAATTTTCCTTCCTCATTTCATCCTCAGAACAACCCTTTGAGATAGGTCTTATTCTGATGTTCATTTTACAGGTATGCAAATTGAGCCACAGGAAGTATTGGTGACTTGTCCAATGCAGCACAGCAGATTAATGACAGATCCAGAATTTAAACCTGGTTGATTCTGAGTGCTCTTAATTATTACATGACATTATCTTCCTTATCTTCCTTACATTATTTACTTTTTTCTCTGTTGTTCATCAGTTAAATGTACTATAAGGCTATAGTAACCAAAATTGCATTGTACTGGCATAGAATTAGGCATATAAATCAATGGAATAGAATTGGGAGCCCAGCCACATATCTACAGCCAACTGATCTTAAACAAAAGCTACAAAAACATAAGGTCTGTCTAGAAAGTATCCAGCCACATAATAAGAAAAATAGAGACATTTATTGAAGAAGACACAAGATACAAGAAACATTGTACATAGGACAATGATACCTAGTCTCCTTCAAAGTAGACACCTTGGGACCTCACACAGTTCTCCCAGTGTCTCTTAACTTAACCTGTAAAAGTTTAACATTCTCATGTGTTCTGCTTGTTGCAGGCCTTCCAGAATATGGATCACTTTCAACAGATTCTCAACCATCTTTGAAACATTTGTGCCACACTATTATTTGTGCTGCACTCATTTATCATCCCCCCTTCTGAATCATCTGAATAGTTTCCATAGAGGAATGTTCAAGCTTAACATAAAATTCGATGCAGATTCATTGCTGTGCTCACTCATTTTGAATATAATGGCCACATGGTACACATGCTCACTCAATGGCATCTAGTGCCCCACTGACTAGTACAGTGAAGTCATCATTATTCATGTATGTGCATTCCAGTCCACTTTCCTTGACTGCCAGGTTACATCAATGTTGCGCAAACCATTCTCATTATATAAACAATGGCTAGATACTTTCTAGGCAGACTGTATACTGGGGAAAGGACACTCTATTCAATAAATGGTGCTGGCAAAACTGGATAGCCATATGTGGAAGAATGAATCTGAACCCCTATCTCTCACCATACACAAAAATTAACTCAAGATGGATTAAAGACTTAAATGCAAGACTTGAAACTATAAAAATACTAGAAGAAAACCTAGGAAAAACTCTCCCGGACATTGGTCTAGACAAAGAATGCATGACCTCAAAAGCAAATGCCACAAAAACAAAAAATAAACAAATGGGACTTAATTAAACTAAAAGACTTCTGCATTGCAAAGGAATCAGCAGCATGAACAAATAGCCTACAGAATGGGAGAAAATATTTGCAAACTATGCATCCAACAGGCCAGGTGCGGCGGCTCACACCTGTAATCCTAGCACTCTGGGAGGCCAAGGCATGTGGATCACTCAAGGTCAGGAGTTCAAAACCAGCCTGAGCAAGAGCGAGACCCCGTTTCTACTAAAAAATAGAAAGGAATTAATTGTCCAACTAAAAATATATAGAAAAAATTAGCCAGGCATGGTGGCACGTGCCTGTAGTCCCAGCTACTTGAGAGAGTGAAGCAGAAGGATTGCTTGAGCGCAGGAGTTTGAGGTTGCTGTGAGCTAGGCTGATGCCACGGCACTCTAGCCCAGGCAACAAAGTGAGACTCTGTCTCAAAAAAAACCAACCAAACAAAAAAAACTATGCCTCCAACAAAGGACTAATGTCCAGAATCTAATGGAACTCAAACAACTCAAAAACAACAACAATAAATAACCTCATTTAAAAAGTGGGCAAAGGACATGAACAGACATTTTTCAAAAGAAGACATAGAAATGGCCAGCTAACATATGAAAAAATGCTCCACATCACTAATCATCAGAGAAATTCAAATTAAAAACACAATACGATACCTTCTTACACCAGTCAAAATAGCTATTATTAAAAAGACAAAAAATAACAGATGTTGGTGAGAATGTGGAAAAGAAAAGGGTTTATATACTCTTGGTGGAAATATAAATTAGTACAACCTCTATGGAAAATAATAGGGAAATTTCTCAAAGAACTAAAAATAGATCTAACATTTGATCCAACAATCCCACTGCTGGGTATCTACCCAAAGCAAAAGAAACCATTAAATCAAAATGATACCTACGCTCATATGTTTATCACAGCACTATTCAAAATAGCAAAGACATGGAATCAACCTAAGTGTCTATCAACAAATGATTGGATAAAGAAAATGCGGTGTGTATATATCTATTTATGTGTGTGTGTGTGTATGTATATACATATATCATGGACTACTATTTAGCCATCAAAAAGAATGAAGTCATGTCTTTTGCAGCAGCATGGATGAAACTGGAGGCCATTATCTTAAGCGAAATAACTCAAATATTAAAAGTCATGTACTCACTTATAAAAAGGAGCTAAATTATGTGTACCCATTGACATAGAGAGTGGAATAATAGACATTGGTGACACAGAAGGGGGGATGAGAGGGACAGGGGAGATGAGAAATTACTGGGTACAGTGTACACTCTCAGGTGGTGGGTACACTAAAAGCCCAGACTTCACCACTGTGCAATATATCCATGCAACATAACTTCATTGTACCCCCTAAATCTATAAAAATAAAAAAAGTTTAAATGATTAAAAATAATAATAAAATAAGTGTACTTTCATGATGTCACAATAATGTTCACTTGATGATTTACTCTAATTTTTAATGCACATCTTATTTCTTGTATTCATTATCTCTTCGTGATTTTTAATCCAAGGGAAAAGACTTAGTAGCACCTAGTTCATTGTTTTGCACATAATAAATATCCAAATTATTTGATTGAATGACTGACAAACATCTGAAACACAGTATTTCCCCTTTGAATTTTCTGCCTAATAAGAAACAGAAATGAAATCTGCTTCATTCATATGAAGATATTTAGGAAGTTTTCTTTGGTTGACCTGAACTTCTTAAATTTAAATGGCCCTAGAACTAATATTCATGGTTAACAGCTAATGCTTTGATTCTTTTTCTTCAGTATACAGATACCCTCAAGCAATGAAAATAGTTTATACTCAGGAAATCAGTTCTTTATTAATTTTGCATCTGTGTAGCTCCCACTAAAGCATTTGCTGAACCATTTCATCATGTTTCCCGTAATCATAAACATAGGTCTTTTGGGGAGACATTTGATAAACAGGAGTAATATATACAGTACTCTGTTTTCAGGAGTACACCTTTCAATTATAAATCATGTATATACACACATACATATTAATATGTATATATGTAATATATTATATATGCATATGTACATGTGAATGCATTCTAAAAAAAGTTATTTCTGAAAGACAAATAGAATTTTATGGATAACAAGTTAATTAGTAGCTTATAGAATATTTAGAATAAAGATAATATATAAATGTGTATTTTATTGGTTTATTTGCTTTTTTTGTTTTTGTTTTTACTAAAAGGGGATTTCACAGATATGCGTTATGCCAGAAGGTTGTCCTTATTGTTCATGAATAAAATATCCAAGATACAGCTGCATTATTCTCATCAGCCCAGGCCTGGAGGAAATAATATGAAATGAAGCCAATTGGCTGAGAGCCAGCATGTGACTGAAGCCTGCGAGCACGCAGAGTGGACCCGGAGTCAAGAGCACATGAGTCTCTCGCTGGCCCTCACCGTCACCCCATCCTGCCCTGTAGTCATTGGACAGCTGCATGGGTCTGTCCTCCCTGTCTGTCAATCCCCTCTGTCACTGAGCCCTGCCCATAGTAACATCCTTACTGCGCCATCTGAGACTGCTGTCCACAAAAGTATCTGTGTATACAGCAAGTGATCACGATTAAAAAAAAAAATGTAATAGGTTTCAGTCCTTTAGGCAGCATAGCAGTGCTAACAAAACCTTAAAACTACATTTCACGGAACTGATACACAAAAATATGTTTATCTGTTGCCTCCTTCTAGCCACACAGGTGCCAAATACTGGACATTTGAAGACTTGCAGAGACTCCACAGCAAGCAAAGAAGGAAATCTAACTGTTCCAGAAGCACAGGCACAGCCTGCCGAGGCCAGAGCCCTCCCAATCACAGACTTCCAGAGAAACTTGTATAACCTACAGAGCAAAAAGTCTATCACATAAAAGTTGATGACATAGAAACAGAGTTAATAAAACTATTTTCAGCAATATGCATTTCAATTATAAATCATAATATATAATGAAATTAAGTGTTGCCTTCAAAAAACTCAAATATAGTGTATAAACTTCTCAAAATTCTTTAGGCCAGGTACAGTGACTCATGTCTGTAATCCCAGCTTTGGAAGGCCATTGTGGGAAGATCCCTTGAGGACAGGAGTTAAAAGTGGACAACATAGCAAAATACAATCTCTACAAAAATTTTTTTACAAATTTAAAAATTAGCCAGGCATGGTGGCAAACACCTATAGTCCCAGCTACTCAGGAGGCTGAGGCAGGGGAGTCCCTTAAGCCCAGGAGCTCACAACTACAGTGAGTTATGATCACACCACTGCACTCCAACCTGGACAACAGAGCAAGTCCCTGTCTCTAAAAATGAAAAATAAAAAATAAAATTCTTTGGGTGTCCAAGGCCCTCAATAAATAAGTGCTTGGTGATGATGATTACCTGGCAAACACATACCTGTTTGATGCCTACAAAGAGTTGTTTCATAAAGAATTTTAAAATCCTTTATGTATCCACAACTCCAAGCTCCAGTTCTTTTGCATCAGATGAGACTGGCCCAGAAAACCATATGGACACACGACTACTTTTTCGTGGAAAGATAACCTTTTTGATGGCTCTATCCCAGAAAATTAGTTCTTTTCTTCCAAATCAATGGAATCCCTGATGAAAAATAAATAATTTTTCCTATTCTGAAGTTAATTATGATGTATACAACTACCACTTACAACAGAAGGCAGTTTCTAGTGAAGATTCCCAAAGCTGTACGAGGGGTGGGAGCATGGTCCACTAGGAAATAATAGTACACAATTTGGACCCAAAGACAAGAAAATGCAGCAAAAATAAAATAAAATGTGCAGAGTGGAAAAGCAAGGAAAGAACAGAAAATCACAATGTTGTTCAATGCTTGGACTAAATGTAAAATAAGTGTTTTACACTTAGTAAATAAGTGTAGTTTATTCATATGATAGTGAAGCAGTCTTTAAAAATCTCCCTGTTTTACGCAAAAGCAGCAAGAAGAATGAGCAATAGGCTGATGACTCTCTGTACAGGATGCTATAATAAAACTCATAAGGAAAATAAAGTGGACAGTAAAATACAGAGTTTGTTAGGATTTGCAGGTAGGACAGCAAAGTTCCATGGAAAGACCCTTATAATGAATGCTGAGGCTCCTTGAGAGGATTTCAAAGCCCCATAGGACACCTACAACTGATAAGAGAAGGTGACAAAGAGGAGGAAAGAGGGCAAAGAAAAAAAATGCAGAATGTGGAGTGAATTAATAAATTAAGAACTAAGAAAGTAGCCAAATGAATAAATGAATCAACCAATCAGTGGTCAGTCAGTGAGACACTGATCTAGCCACCTCTACTGGTGAACACTTTCAGCTCCCTATTACGGTGAGTAATTGGCAGTCAAAGCTAAACCCATATTTGCAGAGTGTGCAAGTAGCTATGAATAGGTATTTTGTTATTGCAACTGTTTACCTTTAGTTAATTGTATATGCATTCTGTGTGACTAAGCTATTGTTAGAAGCTTTTTTATTTGCAGGTGGTAAGAAATTTAATGTTGATTATGTATAGAAAAAATTCCAATTCAGAAGTGTAGTATGGGCAAAAGCCTAAGTATAGTGGGTTGAAAAAAAGGTAGGGAAGGAGAAATCAGAAACCTTAGTAAAGAAAACTATTTTGAGGAGTTTACTTTAAACTGAACAGAGAACTAGGGCTGATGGGGAAGAGGTTTTTATTTTTGAAGATAGAAGAAAAAGTATGCTTTATACTGAAAGAAAGGTGCAATGCATTAGAGAGGAGGAAATGATGCAGGAAAGGAGGGGTGGGGAGTTTCTAGAGCCATGGTCTTGAGTAGGTCAGAGGCGTTGAGGTCTAAGGAGGGATAGCTAGGTGTACGTGAGGATGGGAGCCTGTGGAAGTCCTCTTCTGATCCCTTCGGTTTACTCCATGAAGTAGTCAAATGAGGGCATCCACTCAGAGTGAAGAGTGGGGAGGAGGAATTGGAGATTTGAGAAAGGAGAAGACACAAAATTGTTATCTGGAAGAATGCAAGAGAGAAAAATGGGATAGGGAAGCACGAACAGTGTGATTGCCAGATTGCATTCCAGTTCCACTTGAGGTTCTTGCTAACGAGGGATGGCAAATGGTCTGGGAATTACAATGAGAAGCAAGGAGGCCAAGCGCACCAGCTCCAAGATGAGTGAGGAAAACAGCTATCGAGTGAAAGGATGCAGGGGAGTCAGAGAGCTCAGGAAGGAACCCAGGTTTCATTTATAACAAAAAAAAATGAACTTCTGGAGAAAAGGTTGAGCATGTATGGTTGAAAACTCAAGAAAAGGGCAGTGGGTCCCAGAGGGCAAAGTGGAAGGCGTTCAGGGGTTGGGGTGTGTGAGAGGGACGGCCTTGCGGGAGTTAAGAGGGCACCTGACAGTCTGGGGCTCACCATGGTGACGGACACAAACAGGCATAGAGGACATAATGAGGGCAAATCTGTGAGTATCGTGAGATGTAGTGTCCAGGGGGTCCCTCTTTACTTCTTCTGATAGAAGGCAAATAAAAAAATAAAGGAAAACAGTTCAACTTCTTTCAAAGGGGAAGTGACAAATGAATTTTATATATATATAATGAATATCACAGTGGATTCAAATGAACAAATCAGGATTATGTGTCTCAACATGGCTAAAACTCAAACACATAATGTTGAATAAAAGTAACAAGTCACATAAAATGGGTTATTTTGATATCAAACATGCGATTTGGTAACATATAAAAATTTTAATACAAAAATATGATAGTGAATATTATTAATAAATATATGTATATATATATAAAGATATAGTGAATATATACTTTTAAAAAAACTGGACAGTGATATCCACTGATTTTAGTAAATTATTTACCTCTGAAAGAGAAATGAGGGGAGGAGGTAAAGATGGAGTTTTAGCTATGTTTGTAAGGCTTATTAAAAAAGTAAAAACAGATCTGAAGCAAATATACAAAATATTAACATCTGTTCTGTCTTAGTGCACACATGAGTGTCTGTTATAATTATTAGAAATGTTTTTCATTTTAAAATAATACACTGAAATGATAGATAATAGAGGAGGGATTATAATTTACCACTGAGCCTTGGAAGATAGACGTTGAGGTTCTTTAAAAATAATGGTGTGGCCATTCTATCCAGCTACTCCTTCCTTTAAGTAGCTGTCACAAGAGCCCATCTCAATCCTGTCACGTCCTTCTCTCGTTCCCTTCTTCTCCAGAAGTGTTAAGCAGGGTAAATGCATCATATTTTCTTATACAGAGCAATTTAGCTTTTACATTGTTCCACCCTCTCCTTCCAAAGTCTTTCTGGGACATATTATTTTACAACTAAATGATATTTTAGTATGCAAATGGTATTTTGTCTTACCTAGACAGAATTTGATGCCAGTTTTTAAGTGAGTGGGGGAAGAATAACTATATATTACAAAAAAAAAAAATTCACAAAAACATTTGCAAAAGCCCAATGTTCCATCCTTTGCAAACAAACATACTAAAACAACATCTTCTCTCTCAATAGGGTGTGAGCTTTGAGCTTATTTTTTGGCGATGGTAATGATGGAGTTGAGATGTATTTCAGAGACCTTTTGCTGGAATTAGTCATGGTCATAGGATTTATTTTTTTTTCAATGCAGCATCAGGGATGAAATATATGGTCTCATAAATCAAAAACCAAAAGCAAATGAATTCTTCTTCACCTTCCTCTGCAGGCATACACACAGAGCAGAGTTTTAAGCTGAAAGCCCTGTATTTGCTGAGCAAACACACCCACTTTGCCCTGCTTAAAGTGTCCTCCATTCATCAATCAATGGAACTACAAATGCCAGCCATTAAGATGGATCAACATGTCACAATACAAAATCAACCACTTTAGGTAGAAAACATTTTTGTCTGTTTCATCATAACCCAACAATCATATTTCTTTGTAAAACTGAGTTTTATTTAAACCCAGAATGCATGCAATATGACTTCTAAAACAACAAATGCAATTTTGAACTGCACTGATATGGTGTCCAAATCAAGGGGCAATGCCATATAGCAGTATTGCACAATCCTTTTGTCATCATTACATCCTAAGGAGTCTTTTCAGACATGTTTTCATAATTGCCACTTGCCCCGTGAAATTTTAATACCACAGATATATTGTATATCACCTTATGTATCGTGTATATGTCTGGGCTTACGTTAAAAGAGAAAAATTTTTGCCCACCAAAAAATAGTTTTTGTCCCTTTTGGGGTGGTATCTTTTCTGTTGAGAAGGCATGCTGAATGGTAAGCCTGCAACTATATTGAACTTACAAACTGATTTTAGAACCTACTTTTCCCTCCCTTCTTATTCAATACTCACTGCGACACAAATATATGTATTAAGTTATAGAGCTTAACAGTTAATCAGAATAAAGTAATATTGCAGGCAAGCAAGAACAATTTAGTATTTTCTACCCATCTTTCATCCATTACTGGGAAATTGATTATTACCTTAAAGGCGGAATGTTTTAAATGCCCAAGCACCTGCACATCAACTTTCCTTTTGTTCCTGCCTTAGTCAATCATAATTGTTCTCAAATGTTAACGAACAGAAGAATCTCTGCACAGGATTGTACACGCAATATCATGTGCACTCTCCACTGTGAGTTAGTCGAGGCCTTTCTCAGGGGTTATTTGGCTACACTCCATTTTCACCTGCATGTTGGCTGTAGAACCTAACCATTGTATGCTTCCACACAATTCTGTCCATTGTTCAGTCCCTCATGGAGTCTGTGTCTATATTCTGTTCTCAGTACTAGTTTTAAGTGAGACAATTACAAACTAAATTGTGCTTTTCTAAAAGATCACAACCATAGCATGAAAAAAAGAAATGGTTGCATGAACTGGGGACAGTTAGCCTAGGAAAAGAATGCTTAGGGAAGTCCTAACAATTGTCTTCCAATATTTGAGTAATTAGCAAGAAGAATTAAACATTAGAGAAAACCAGTGAAGTATTGCCACCCCAAAACATGCCACTTTGGCATAAGGATTATTAAGAAGCAGATATAAGAAAATCTCTTGCCCTCCTACTATTGGCTTAAATAGTAAGACATAAATTTGTCAGGTGTCCCCCTTCTCCTGGCCTACAGGAAGGCAAAAGTTAATCACCAGAGATAGTTTTAGACCCTTATTGGTCCAGGGATGGCACCAGAGAAATTTACATAACAAACTTTGCTAAAATTAGCCCTTACTTACAATTCATTTCCCCATATATTTACCTTCTCACAATTTGTCTCCCCTAGAAACTCGAAGTCCTTTCTCTTTGTCTTGTCACTTCTCTAAAAATGTATTGTTTTTTGTTAAGACACTATATAAGCCCAAGTTCTGACCACCCCTTGAGTTACTCATCTCTGGGTGCTCCCATGTGCATAAATGATGCACATGATAACAAACTTCTATTTATTTTTCTCTAGTCTTTTCGTTAGTCTTATTTGCAGGCCCTAGCCAATGAATGTGAAACGGGTAGAGGGAAAACAGTTTTTCCTTTCCTCTCCTGCATGAGCTCACCCTGGAGCAAGACCAGGATGGTTCGAACACTTTGACCTCAGGAAGTTTACGTAACCAATACATGTCTTAATTTCCTCATCTAAAAAATGTGGATAATAATTGTATTTACTGTGCTATGTGGCCATTTTATCCATGAAGTTAAAGTGAAGACTAAATGAGTTAATATGTACAAAGCGCTAAGAACGCTGGCTAGTAGATATCATACACTATCCAAGGAAATTGCAACAGCTCTAAGATACAGATTACTAATTCCAGAAAAGACTTCCTCACGATGTAGTGAGCATCAAATAGAAACCGGTTGACTGCCAGTGATACTATAAAGCAGAGTAGATCATAGGCTGGAATCTGTAATAGACGATCTCTCAGACCCTGTCAAATCTGGGACTCAATGCATAAGCAGAACCACCTCTCTCTAATTATCTCCAAGCTTAAACTACTTGAATGTTTGATCTGAGGGAAGTTGTTTGCAAAATCGACCAATAAACAAAATCCCACAGAGCAGTGGCCTGAAAATCTTCCCTGTGTGGTTAGTGATGTGTCTCCATTCCTGTTCAACCACAGCGCTAAGTACATTGGCTACCTGAACGTTGGAGCTGAGTGACCAGCCCCCCTTGGTCCTTGCACTGAAAATTCTTTGTTAGCCACCGAATGAGTGAACAACTGCCAGTTCCTGCCAAAAATATGCCTCGACCTTAGATGGACTATGTTTTCCTTGATGCTAACAATGACTAGCCTTCACTGCTAAAAAGGAGACTGTATATCTAAATTCTTGTTGTGATACAGCTACCCAGTATTGATACAAAATTAAAGACAGCAAATCAAACAGGTTTATTTTAAAGTATATACATAGCTCCAACTAACTGGGGACAGGTCATTATTTCTACTTAATTTTTAAAACTGATCTAATTATTAATATGTCACATCTTCATGGCCAGAGACACAAATTCTGTAAATCCAGTTTGAAAACTATTAATCCAGTGGACTTTTCTTGATTTTTTTCTTTCTCGCCTTTCTTTACCACTTGACAATTCTTATTAGCTCATTAAAAACTCTCTTCCCCTCAACCCAGTGACTCACAAATCTTACGCTCTCAACCCTTTAAATGCATCATCTCTGTTTCCACCCCTCACTACCTTCTCCTGGTATTATCATTATTAGACTTCCACTCTTTGTAATCCTCTCCCCATGAACTCTCTTTTTCTTAACCCCAAATACCATCACTCTCAAGCTATCTAAAAAGGTTTTTCAGGGGTGATAATGACAAAAGGATTGAGAAACACTGCTATGCAGCATTGCCCCTTGATTTGGACACCATATCAATGCAATGCAAAATCTCATGTGTTGTTTTAGCAGTCATATTATATGCATTGTGAGTTTAAATAAAACACCCATTTTACAAAAGAAATTTTGATTGTTGTGTTCCAATGAAACAGACAAATTTCTTTTTAAACCTAAAATGGTTGATGTTGCATTGTGACATGTCAATCTATCTTAATGGTTGACATGTGTACTTCCATTGATTGATGAATTGAGGCTCTTTTAGCTCAGGCTTTGGCCCAGGCACCAATGGGAGAATTTTACTTTCAGGATGTCTCCATGCAAAAGCCTCTCCCATGACCCTAACCAAACCTGTCTAAAAATAATACTATTCCTGCTCACTTTCCACAACTTGAGTATGCCTTATATTCAGATTCAAAAATTCAACTGTCTTTGACTGTTTTCCTCCCCTTCATCTTACCAGTTTCCCTATAGTAATGAGCCACAATAAACCATTGGCATTTCCTATAAACTGTCACTCCCCTGCCTCTCCTTTGCATTCCCATTTAAACCTTCACAATCCAAGGTGTGGATTACAACAAAAGTTCAACTGTTCTCTCTGCCTCTGGCCTCTTTCTTCTCAAATCCAGCACGTTAGCCTTCTAAAACACCGGTTTTCACTAATTCCTTAATTCTTCATCCAATAAATATTTATTGAGCACCAACCTATAGGCCAAGAAGACACTGCAGAGTGGTAGACACACAAGGGATATCCAATAAATCTTTGTGGCAAGTTTGTAAAAGTCTCGTATTTATTTAGATTTAGTGAAGATTCTCTGAACTTGACACCGCTTATTCTTACTAGAGGGAGATTGAGTCAAATGACCTGGTTTGCAAACTTTCTTCACATAACAATGTAGCATATTGAAAATTATTCCTCAGGGGCCACTCTGAGAGCCTCACACAGCAGATTAATGCTTCAATGTCCCTTTCCAGTTTGCCATGGTACAAAGGACAAAGTCAAGGGAATGTGAGTGAAATAAAGACGTTCTTATTCGTGTTATTTATTTGCCTAGCCCATACCTCCACATGGGGCCAGGCTTACAAATGAAAGAAGTATGGAGTTGTTGTTTCTTAGGGCTCATCAAAAAAGCCTTTGACCAAAATTATATCACCTTCTGGGCCAACTTCATAGTGAAATTCACAAGTTATTTTTTAGAATTAAATCATCAAGAGCTCAGCCTAAAATGTTATTAAGGAAATGACATATTAAACCAGGGTTGGCCTTTAATTCCTTACTACCCATTAAGCTATATTCAATAACACTTTAAGTATTTTACAGTGTCTCACACATCTTTGCCTTTTCACTCCTAATGCTATCATACAAGGTCAGGCCCCACCCAGACCAGCAAGTAGGTTTGTACAGGTTGAGCACTGAACATTTCCAGGGTGTGCTATTGCCATAGACTACATAGCAACCTGTACTTCCCAAACAGCCTTTCCTCTTTGCTCATTCCTATTGTAGTTAAAAAAAATTTCCCCTCTACTATACGTATTTTATTTATATATGTGTGTGTATATGTGTGTGTGTGTGTGTGTGTGTATATATATATATAATTTGTATAAAGTATAAGATCCTTCCTTTCCAGACAGAATTTCTACAATATAAAACATCAGTCTTCTCATTCCATATAGCTCTATTTACTGTTGACCACTGGCCTCATGTTGAACATGATACCATCGATCACTCAGTCCCTGTAAACCAAACACTCGTTCTTTCTCTTTATTCTTTTCCAATTCATATCCATTCTCTTAAGTCCTAGTCTAAATCCTTCTCTTCCATAAAACCTTCCAAGATTATTCCAGCTCAATGTTCTCTCTCCTCCAAACTCTTCCAACAACAAATTATGCATGGTCTGCTCATTTTGCACATGTTTTTGCAGAATTAATTTTGTTGTACATATTTATTTAAAAGAGACTGAAGTCTCAACAACAGGGACGTGGCCTGTCATTGAGACTTCACATGACCATTGTTTTGTATATTTCACCAAAAAGTAGATAATGTTGATGTTGAGCAATCTCAGCAAGCTGTACATTTATGAGCATCTTTCTGTGTGTATGATATGATCCAAAAAACAAGTTAACAAAACAGAGCAATGTTGCTATGGTATCCCCCAAAAGTTCACGTATTGGAAACTTAATCCCTCTGCCCTCATGAACAGAGTAATGTCATGGGTGTCATGGGTATGGGTTCACTATCACAGAAGTGGCTTTTTTTAAAAAGTGAGCTCTCTCTGGTTCTCTTGCTCTTGCCCTCTCAACCACGTGATGCCTCTGTCATGTTATGACACAACAAAAAGGCCCTCACCAGATGCCAGCACCATGCTCTTGGACTTTTCAGCCTCCAGAACCATGAGCTAAATAAACTTTTTTCTTCATAAATTACCCAGACTATGGTATTCTGTTATAGCAACAGAAAATGGACTAAGACAAATGCATACCATTGAGGCTAAGTAATGAGAGAACTGATTGTTAGGTCAAATCAATGGAAGAAATATGAGAGCATAGAACACAAAGTAGGGAACATTCCATTGAAGTGGGCATGAGAATCACAAATTGACTGTAGAAACTTCAAATATGAGTTATTGCTGCAAGAACAATATCATTTGAGCTGCTAAACTGTAAAAGTTAGATATGCAGCAGGAAAAATTTATTGCACAAATATTTATTAAGTATCTACTATGTACAGACACTGTTCTAGGCCCCAAACAAGGTAGCCATAATCGATTGCTCTCATGGACCTCACAGTCTAATGGGGCTCTGTGACAATATGTGTTCTAGAGTTTCATGGGCTCTCCAGCAATGACTCTTTGAGGTTAGCCAAATTGTGTATTAATTAAGACATTCTCAATTATTATTGTGACAGTTAAAGATTTTAAGCCATCTTTATAAAATTCTTAAAAGTTTACACTAACAGCTGCAATCCAATGACATAAAAAACAAAAAGTACCAACTTGATTGCGATTCAGAACTTTTCTCATTTATGAGGACTGGAAGAAACCATCAGCCTCCAAGGACAGATTTGAAGTTGCCAAGCATGGAAGAACCTAGATTTTCATTGTACCTTAGACCCAAACTGGCTGTGAGACTCTGGGAAAGTCACCCAATCTCTCTAAGCCACATTTCTCTCTATATAAAATGAGGATATTGGACTAGATACTCTCAAAGACAACATCTACTTCTAATGTTCGAGGAGTCTGTAATTGCTTGGGCCAGAATTTAACACAGGTTGCTGCTCTGCCTTGGCTCCCACCAATAGGAAGTTGATGGGAAGCCAAAAAATCCTCCTTAAGGACAAGATTTCCCAGGAAGTCAGGTAGTGTGTGACCATCCAGGGCAGAAGACAGTGATCTCTCCTCTACAATATGCTTCTCTCTATCAAGTTTGATAGAAACAAAGTTGATAGAGACAGGTTTGAATAACCTAGATGTAAGAATATGCACATCATCTCCTTTTTACAGCCTCTTGGGGTGATAACAAGATGCCACTCTGGCAAGAGTTTGAAGACCAAAAAGAGCTTATAAAACTTGTAGCATCCTTTTCAGGATTTTCTTTAAGCCTCAGCAGCAAAGATACGGCACAGCACATCTTCAGTGGCAGACATGCTGGTGCCAGAGCTGTCATAGATGCCCATGTACACAGCTCTACAGGGACACTTTGAACCAAGGGGAAGCACAGGGCCCATCAAGGCTATAGGGAATGGCGCCATATAACTTTCCTGTATTTGAAAAACAGCAATGCAGAACTTGAAACTCCTGCTCATGAGTTGGCAGCAGAATTGTGGGAAAAGTTTTGGATGGAAGGAAAGCCAGTGAATATTGACCTTTTGGCTCTGCCTTTTCATAAAAGGCAAAAATGACTTTTCTCTTAATGAAGGATGACTGGGAGAAGCTTAGAAGATTCACCGATTTGGTTTCATTCTAGTCAGCTTATCTAAACCAGATCCAAATGATCTAAGACTTTCTGGGTTATAAAATGGAACTGGAATTCTTAGGGCAGACATGTAAAATTTCCAAGGCTCCCTATTTCTTGTCATCCTTTCAGCATTGTGGTGCCAGCAAAAACCAGCTAATAGAATCTTATGATCCAAAATTAATTTGGAAAAAAAAATACCCTGCCAGAATTTTTTAACCTAAAAAACAGGGTGGCAATTTAGGTTGGATTTACATTTTCGGCAAAGGTTCACATCAGTCCTGCTTTTATGTTTGCAGATTCACTCAGGTCTGATTTTCAGGAGAACAGTTTTAAAGGCCTGTGCAGATTTTGAATGATCAGTGGGCACCAAGCTGAGAGTGCTAGGGTCCACTGGATCCCCCTGGAGGGGTCATTTGAATTGTTTCCTTAAACCCCCAGATTTCATTCTGAAAGTGAGTACTTTCCTCCAAAATTATACTCTTCTTTGGAAGAGGAGAAACTGAAACAGGCTTTTTTAATAAGATTTTTTTTTCTAACCTAGAAAAGGCTAATTTCTACCATGGAGCCTACCCTGACTCTGATTCATCCTCTTCTTTCGCTTCTCTGAACTACATTTGCCAGATATTTTACTTTTAAAATTAGTAATAGCACTTTTTTTGTGTTACCTTATAGTCACATGAGAGAGAGGCTAATAGAAACAAATAATCCAAGTTTGTAATTTCACAAGATGAAGCTTAGGTAGTTAAAATTCATACACAGTTTGAAATTCATGTTTGATTGATATGCAATGCATTATATTTACTGTGATTCGCATAACAGTGAAATCGGTTAACTTCGAATTTATGTTAAAACCACAGTCTATTAATTCAATTGTTAATGTCTTAAAGGGCAGCTTGGATTTATTTTTGTGTTTTCAAATAACCACAATTTAAAGCCAATAATTATGTTAATTACCAATTTATTTTCTTATAAAATATTTCAAGTCTTATAACAAATGAGGGCATACAAATTTAGTAAAATTACTATTTTTTATTTTTAAAAATTTCAGTGTGAAATAGTGTGACTGATATTACTAAAGAAATATAAGTAAAACTGTAACTTTTTATTTTCATGCATACTAACTAGTCTATTTTAATCACATTGAAACAGTATTTAAATGATATTACTTAAATTAATCTTAAAATAACTATCTTGACTTACCTAGAATATGCCTACATTTCAATTACATTTTAATTATCATCCAGATCAGATATAAGTCCTCTGCTTTTGTGCAATCAATAACAATATGCTTTTGTCTAGTTCATAGAAAACCTAGTTCTATTGACAAATTCACACTCATATCTTTTACACACACACATGCGTGCACATACACATACACGCCAATCAGTGAAATTCAAGCAAGATAATACTACATTCTTAATAGTTTATAGTCAACATTCCCTAATCTAGTAAGGCCATGGTACAAAGTAATCTCAAAATATCATTCCAAAATATATAGAAAAAAATACAGAATATTTATATTTCTGTTTATTTATATTAATAGCTATATAAATATTTATATTTATTATAAAGCTGCTCAAATATTGTAACCTCAGGATTTTGTACATATAAAATACAGAAAAGGTAGTTCACCGTATATTTCTTTTTGTTTATTTCTTTTTTTTTTTTTTTTGAGACAGAGTCTCACTGTGCTGCCCGGACTAGAGTGAGTGCCATGGCGTCAGCCTAGCTCACAGCAACCTCAAACTCCTGGTCTCAAGTAATCCTTCTGCCTCAGCCTCCTGAGTAGCTGGGACTACAGGCATGCGCCAGCATGCCCAGCTAATTTTTTCTATATATTTTTAGTCGGCCAATTAATTTCTTTCTATTTTAAGTAGAGACGGGGTCTCACTCTTGCTCAGGCTGGTTTTGAACTCCTGACCTTGAGTGATCCGCCCACCTCGGCCTTCCAGAGTCCTAGGATTACAGGCATGAGCCACCGCACCCGGCCTCTTTTTGTTTATTTCTTATTTTAACTCATTCCTTAGTTGTCTGGACCATATTTTTGAGCAGTTTTTGTGGTAGTCAGCTGATAAATTTTATCAACTTTCGTAGATATTAGAATGTCAACTTGGCTATTCATAGAATTGTTAGATCAAGTGTTGTTTTGTTTGTTTGTTTCTGTAACTATTGCCTCATCTTTAGTTGCTTCAAAAGAAGATGCCAGAAGTCACTGTCTTAGTTTGTTTGGACTGCTATGACAAAATACATTACTAGATAATTTATAAACAACATGAATTTACTGTTCACAGATCTGGAGGCTGGGAAGTCTAAGATCAAGATGACTGCAGATTTGGTGTCTGCTGAGGACTCATTCCTCGTAGATGGAGCCTTCTGTGTGTTCTCACATGGCAGAAGGGCAAAGAGCTAAGCAAGCTCCCTCAGGCCTTCGTAAGGGCATTGATTTCATTCATGAGGGCTCCACCTTATGGCATAGTCCCCTCCCAAAGCCCCTACCTCTTAATATCAACATATTGGGGATTAGATTTCAACATACGAATTTGGAAGGAACACAAAAGTTCAGACCATAACATTCCACCCAACCCCCCAAATTTTTTGTCCTTCTCTCATGCAAAATATATTCATCCTATCCCAATAGCTCCAATAGTCTTAACTTGTTCCAGCATCAACTCAAAAGTCTGAAGTTCAGAATCTCATCTAAATATCATCTACATCAGATATGAATGGGACTCAAGGTACAATTCATCCTGAGGCAAATTGCTTTCCAGCTGTGAACTGTGAAATCAAACAAGTTATGTGTTTCCAAAATACACTGGTGGGCCAGCCATAGGATAGATGTTCTCATTCCAGAAGAGTGAAATAAGAAGGAAGAATGGGATAACTGGTTCTAAGCAAGTCCAAAATCCAACAAGGCAAACAACATTAAATATTAATATTAAAGCTTGAGAATCATCTTCTTTGACCCTATGCCCCACCTTCTAGACACACTGGGGTAGGAGTTGGGCCTCCAAATGTCCAGGTGGCCCCATGCTGCAACTCTCACAGATTGGAGTCCAGTGTCTGCAGCTCCCTAAGGCTAGAATTGCATGACTGTGGCTCTATCAGAATCAGGTTATGGGGGCAGTCCTGCACCCATAGCTCCACCAGGCATTGTCAATGTGGGGGGTACCTACAGTAGCCCCACCCCAATGGGGCTAATGAGCATTGCCCTGGTGAGGACTTCCTATAGTGGCCTCATCCCTACAGTTCTACTGGGCATTGCCCTAGGTGGAGGTCTTTGCAGTGGTCCTGCTCCTGTGGCAGTTCTCTACCTGGGCCACAAAGCTGTCTGGGACATTCTTTAAAATCTTGATGAAAGCCACCATGATCCCACAGCTAGCATTCTCTGTGCCCTGTTGGAGATGATACTGCATGGACACCACCAAAGTTACCACCTGTACTCTCTAAAGCAGCCACTGCTATACCTGGGGTGACTGAGGAGTGCTGCACTGACATGTGGAGAGCAAAGCCTTGAGGCTATGCTAGGCAGTGAGCCCAGAGGTTCCATGGGCACTCTGGCCCCTCATTTGAAATTGTTCTGCTCCTAAGGCCCTGACATTCTAGGCCTATAATGGGCAGGACAGTCTCCACAATCTCTGCAATGCCTTTGAGGTTATTCTTGTATCGTCTTGATGAATAGCATCTGGTTTCCTTCTAACTGTACTATTCTCCTTATCAAATGTTCACTTGACCACACCTTTGGTGTTCTCTCCTGAACATGTTTTCTCATGTTTTCTAAATTTGTAAATGGAAAATTTTCCAAAGCTTTAAGTTCTGCTTCCCTTTTAATTATAAATTCCATCTTTAATTTGTTCTCTCCTCTCACATTTTACTATAAGCAGTCAACAGAAACCATGCCACACCCTCAACACTTTGTTTAGATTTTTTTTTTTTCTGTCAAATATCCTATTTCATCACTCAGAAGTTCCACAAAGCACTGGGACAATTCAGGCAAATTCTTTGCCACTTTACATCATCAAGTATCACCTTTCCTCCAGTTTCCAACAACATATTCATTATTTCTGTCTGAGACCTTATCAAAATGACCTTTACGATTCAGATGTTCATGACCACTTGAGTAATCTCTGAGAAGATCAAACCATTCTCTGCAACTCTCCTATTCTAAGCCCTCATCAGAATCATCCTTAACACTCCATTCACTTAAATATAGGCTTTTGCTAGCATGCACCTCCAAACTCTTTCAGTCTCTGCTCATGACTTAGTTCTAAAGACACTTCTACATTTTTAGGTATTTGTTATAGCAGCACCCCACCTCTGGGTGTGAATTTCTATCTTAGTCTGTTCAGGCTAGTATAACAAAATACTCTAGAATGGGTAATTTGTAAACAACAGAATTTATTGCTCACAGTTTGGAGGCTGGAAAGTCTCTGATCAAGGTGACAGCAGATTTGCTGTCTGCTGAGGACTCATTCCTTGTAGATGGTGACTTCTGTGTGCTCACGTGGTGGAAGGGTAAACATGTTCCCTCAGACCTCTTTTATAAGAGCACTAATCCTATTTACGAGGGGTCTGCCCTTATGACCTAGTTACTGCCCAAAGGCCCCACTGCTTAATACTAATACATTGGGGATAAGATTTCAGCATATAAATTTTGGAGGCAAATATTCAGACCATAACAGCCACTTGAAACCATTGTGTTTTTTGTAGAGTAAGCATTGTTTCCTCCTGATAGTGGTTAGAGTCTTCCTTTATACTTGAAGCTTTTGAATATTTACCAATATATTTTGTTGTGTGACTCTCTACTATTTCAGGATAAATCTATTCATATCAGATTTTTTTATCTAGAAAGTTTTCTTTCTTTGTGGGCTTTTTTTTTTTTTGCTTGCTTTTTCTGAATAAGAATAATTAATATTTAGGAGTTGGATCTCCATGAATTGCCCTCATATTTGCGAACAATTATCTCATATTTTTACCTTTATACTAATTTCTTATGGATTCTGATGTTGTTTCTAAGTTTATTGTCGAATTCATTCCTTAAATTTTCTGTAATAGTGAGTCTGCTTTTTACTATTTTAAGACATTTTACTTTTATTACTGTTTTTGTTTCAAAAAAATTCTTCTTATCTCAGCCTATTTTAAAACACAAGTAATGTCCTCATTGAGAACAAGATATTTTCTAAATATTTCTTATACTTCATGAAATAAACCTATTTAGGAGGAAGCAGACTTATGAGTAACTATTGCTTTGCTCCTCTCTCTTGCTGCAAAATATTTTCAATGTCTCATATTTTCCTGTTTACTCATTCTTGAGTAATGTAGTGAACATGCCCTGAAATGCTGGCTTAGAACCCTTGTTTAATATCCTTTTCATATATAGAAAAACATAAGTTTAAAGGGCTTATGCTCACCAATGCTTAATTGCTGATCATTTCCTCCCATGCTAATCTATAGCTGGAGAACAGATTGTTGCCCAGTAGGTTCCAAACAAATGCAAATTCTTTCATCAGAGCAGAGGTCTTTATTCTAGTTTTCTAAGCCACACAAATAGAATTTATTTAATAGATTCATCCAGAATTCCTAGAGTAGCAAAAGAAGTCTAGCAGAAGCACACATGAGTCAAGATCCTGTTCCCATAGAAGGAAAGAATTCTATGCTTCTCATCATTCCCTCTACCTTCCTACTACAGAGATGATTTGCCATAAAGCTTGTGCAGATTAAACTTCTAGATCTCTCTAATTTTTGTGAGGCCCTTGCAAGGCTTGTGAGGGTCTCTAACTTCACAATTTATATGGTCAAATATTTTTGTAAAATTTTCAAAACTTAGATGTTTTATCCACTCTATTTTCCCCTTATCTCGGATGACTATGACGTAGTTCAAGGCATTTTTGTGATTGTGATAAGAAGTTGAGTTTGAGATAAATTTAGTTTGCTATTAGTGGAATACATCTGTGTGGATCATAGACACTTTCATGCATAGTTAAATTATTACTAGCCAAGTACCAAGATGGTGAATGAGTTGAAAATAAACTCCACATTACTCCTAAACAGAGGTCAAACTTTTGTTAGCTTACAAATTGCTATATTCCAGGAAATGTAGAGTTCTTTTCTGTAAACTGAAGTTGGTAACTTCCTCAAATTCTTAGGGATTTAGAGGAGGCTACACTCATTTTTGCCATTGGTTCTTCCCAAATATTAACAATCTCTGTTTACTTTAAAGAAAATATACTCCATATGTTTCAGAATCATTTGTACTTAAATCACCACATGGGAAACATAAATAAATATTATATATACTCATGTATAAATGTTTTTAGATGTGGAAAAGATGACTTTTATCTTTAGGATGAGTAGTTTTCATCTTGATCTCTGAGAGGCTGTGGATTCTCTCCCAGGTGTGGCTGCTCATTTTATATGTAATCTCAGGCACTGGGAAGGTGTCCTCCCATTGAACTTGAGTCAATACAGCAAATCCTTCTGGGTACTGTTGTAGCACAAGTTAATTTAGCAGGAAGGAATTCAACCTCCTAATCACATACTCTTTAGCCCCACTAAAGACCAAGGGACTGTGTCTTCTATGCCCTAATCCAAGGATAGGAATTGTAACTTTACCAGACCCATCTGGCCCAATTTTATATAACAAAGTTATGAGTTGTTTTCCAGTTGCTATGGACCCCAGGTTGAAGGTCACACAACCTGAGCATGCCCAGATGAACCAAGTGTGCAACCATAGGTGGAACCTATGTGCTCAGACCAGACTGAGGAGTGGGGACTGAATTAAGAAGTGGACACCACATGGCAGGATCCAGGATCCAATTGGATCAAGCCCTAGCATCACCCTATGGTATGATCCCATCAGAGCACACCTCCTAGTATCACTCCATTGCAAGATCTAATCAGATTATGCTTCATTACTCCATGGTTATAAAACCTGACCCAGCCCCCAGCTTAGGGAGGTAGATTTGAATTTTTCCTCTTGTCTCCTTGCCAGTCAACTTGCAACAAAGTTTTTGTTTTCTCAAAGGCCAGTGCCATGGTATTGGCTTCCATGCACATCAGGCAGTGAGCCCATTGATTGCTCAGTAACCAACCCATGCATTTGGCCTATAAGTAATGAGACTCTGCTCTCCTGACCCTTCTGCTATATGATCATTTAACTTTGAAGAAACAATCTGATGAGAATCAGTTTGTTCAGTCATTTAGGAATGATGTAGCCACTTCCACCTTAATCTTTCCAATGTATATATTGAGAAAATAAGCATTCTTTAAAAAGAAGCAAAATACACTATTCAAATAAATTTCTCCCTCTTGTATGGTTTCTAATACATTGCGATAATAATAATAAGGCTCAGTAAGAGTTTGTGGATGGAATGCTAGCTCAAGGATAGGCTAACACTCTAGGTTTCCAGAGGATGGTTCTGATACACAAGCAACAGTATAAAGGTCCTAATAGATACAAAATGAAGACCCAGGAGACCCACTGTTCACACACAACTCCATTGCCCCTGCCATAGACTAGTCTTATTCTCATCCAATCCTGTGTCATTCAGCAGATCATAAATGGACCTACTCCCTTTTCGAGGTTTCATCTTTCTCCTAACCCTTAGAATAATCTTATTCATTCATGCTTACCAAGCAGGGGTGCTGTGGCCCTCTCTCCCTTTTGGTGTTGAGGGATATAACAAGACTGAGTTCCAGACTGATAACTTCTGCTTGACATCACTTAGATTTCTCAAAGATATCAAAAATCAATGTATCAAAAGTGAATTCTCTTTCATCTCACTCAGGGGTCTAAAAAAAAAAATGAACTCTATATCTTCCGCCAAATTCTAACATTCTCCCAGTGTTTTATAGCCCAGAATATGTTAACCACCATCCATCCCCCTAAGAAAAAACCCTTAATCACATATATCTTCCTTTCTTTCAGCACCCATACCCAACCACCAGATCCTACTAACTTTACCCCCTACATAATTCTAAAATACAGTCTTTCCCCTAATATTTGTAGTGTCCAGGGAAAAAGGCCCACATACCATATGTGGAAATTTTTTAAAGGTATAAATAAAATGAACAAGCTGTTAGGTAAAATAGTTCCATTTTTCTACCTTGACAAACATATCTCTGTATTGACCAGGAGAGTATGGTTCAAATAAAAAATTCACCATCTCCTTAGAGTTCCACACCCCTGATTAGTAACTCAGAAAGAGCTGACCCACATCTCCTGGATGCAGACCATAGACTACCCCATATTGTCCCATCCCAGCTGTAAGAGACCTTGCTGCAAGGGACATTGTGGACACACACATGAGCACCCAAGATACATGTCCAAATTTTTGTAAACTCTCTTCACAACCTGTTTATAAGCTACTACTGTCTTAGTTCATTCAGGCTGCTGTAACAAAATACCATAAACCGAGTAGCTTCCAAACAACAGGAATTTATTTCTCACAGTTCTGGAGGCTGAGAAGTCTAAGATCAAAGTTCCAGCAGATTCAGTGCCTGGTGAGGTCTTGATTCCTGGTTCACAGAAATCAACTCACTGGGTCCTCACTTGGTGGAAGTAGATAAAGTAGATTTCTGGGGCCTCTTCTGTAAGAATACTAATCCCAATCATGAAGGCTCTACTCTCATGATCTAATCACCTCCCAAAGGCACTACCTCCTAATAGTAACACACTGGTGATTAGGCTTCAGCATGTGAATTTGTAAGGGGGTGGGGAGCACTAACATTCAGATTGCCAAACACCTGCTGGGTACCAAATGTGGTCTAGAAGGGGGTGATGGTGGCTCTCAGTGGATTGATTCTGTGGGGAGGGGTACAGACTGAAATAGATCAGAATGAAGCTCTATAAAGCAAAAGGCCCAGGGCAGGGCTCCTTTGCCCAAGTCTAGGGATAAGATTCCTCAAGTCTATTCATTGCCCTTTCCTTCCACTGCCACCATCGTAGGCTCTTGCCTAAACTGCTTCAATAGCTTCTAATTAATCTCTGAACATCAATTTTGTCTCCCTTTAATATATTCCCCACATTATAGGCAGAATAAGTTCTTGTTTTGGTGATTCAAACATCCCTTGCCTTAAAGACTTTTGAAAGTCTAATTACTCTTAAGGTTGAGATAAACACTTTCAAATGGTCTACAGAGATGCTGCATCATCTGGCAACTACTCCCTTCTCCACGCCACTTGTCCTCTCTCAGTCCCATATACTCAGTTTCCTCTTGCCATAAGTCGCCTATGCCCTTCCCTCAGCATGAAATGTCCTCCTCTCGTTTCCCTGCTGAGTCAAGTTACTCCAACTTGGCCTTCAGGTCTCAGCCTCCCCAGGAAAAGCCTTCCTGAACTCTCCCTTCATCCCATCTCATATTACCACCCACCTCTTTTGCCCTTCACAGTTGCCCCTTCACATTTACTGGTGTAGAGTGTGGCTGGAGCGTGCTCTTGAGTCACCCAGCTGCACATTACATCTGCTGGACCACTCTCTAGCTAAGACCTCCTAAAGGAAGTTGCTGAATCTCCACTTCCAACACCGGCCCCATCTCTAAAGTGGAGACAATACTATCACTACTTCCTAAGGTTATGAGGGGATTCAATGATATAATACATGTAAATCATTTATGATGGTGTTAGGTACATTTTAAGAACTAAATCAAGTTTGTTATGCAACCTCTCCAACTCAATCTTAAAACACATACAAGACTGTAAGTTCCATAAAGGCAGGAGCCATATCTGATTTCCCCAGCACCCACCAGATTGGCTGATTCATAATAAATGCTCAAGAAATATTTGCCAAATGAATGAATGAAGAGTCCCTCGCTTAGATTTAAATGTCCTTAAAGCAAAACAAGACATCGATTTATAGATGATTGAGAGGTCTAATATCTAGCACAGGCCTGATATTAACTGGGTGTTTCATAAGTGTTTGATAAAAGTATACATGATTGAATTAATAATGCATTTCATCTTTTATGTCAGCACACAGTCAACTGGTAGGCCTTGTGCCATCAGAAAACCGTGCAATCCTGATGGCAAAAAACAAAACACACTCAGTCCTGGGCCCTTTCCTGTAGTACATTTACAAAATGATTTGGATAGAAGCGTAGGCAGTGTGTTTGTTGAGTATAAGAATGATGCAAGCCAAAGAGATATGGGAGGAACTATTAAAGTATGTGCCAGAAAAATGATTCACAATTCTCTGCAATGATGATGTAAAATGATTACCTTAAATGAAAAAGGGGCTTCATTTAAATAACCACTGGCTTCTCTTTTGTGTAAATCCTTTTAGGATTTATTTACTCCTGGTTATCTATCTCTCTACTCTTACATAAATATATATGTGTATAGACATAGACAAATATTATATGCTTTTGTTTTTTAGAGAATATGGATCCCATACTATCTTATAACCCATTTTTTCCAGTTAACACCACATCATTAAATATTCTTCTGTAATATCATTTTCCAATACCACAGTAGGCATTCTTTAATTTATTTAACCATTACAACAAGAGTGTTTCCAACTTTGTTACATTGCACATTGTTTCCATGAACATTTTCATAACTGAATGTTTGCCAAAATAACTATGAATTCCTTAAGATAATTCCTAAAATGTGATAGTTGGCATATTGCTAACTTGCTTTCCAAAAAGGTCACACCAATTTACCCTCCCACAAGGTAAGAGGGTAAATCTATGTGGCCTTTTTGCTGATCTTTTGCCAAAATTCTTGGTTTCACCATCCATAAATCTTTGCTCATGTATAGGTTGCAAGTGGTATCTTTGTTTTAACTCACTCTTTTTATTGCTAGTGAGATTAAACTATTTTTTATATTTTATCAACTATTTGTATTTCTTCTGATAAAATGAAATTTAACAAAGGCATATATGAACTTCTACACTTGTTTTCCAAAAACTCAATAATATAATTGTAAAATAAGGAAACTTGGCTTAACAGCTGAGTGTATGAAAAGGAAAATGAAAAAAGAAAAAAAAACAAGGAGAATGTGATAACTGTCTTTAAATATTTGAACAGTTACCCTATAGAAAAGGAATCATGTTCAGTTTATATTTTTCCAAAAGGAAAAAGTAGGGATAGCAGATGGAAAGTTACAGGTTGGCAGACTTTAGCTCATCTTAAGAAAGAACTTTTTAACTGTCTCTTTTTAACTGTCTTTAACTATCCAAAGATGGAATGGGTTGCCTCATGTAGTGAGAGCCTCACCACGGGAAGAGTTCAAGAGTATAAATGGTCAACTCTCAGAAAGTTGTAGAAGGAAAGGCTTTCTGTATTGAGTTAACTGGATAATTATGAATGTCTCTTGAAACTCCATGATTCTTTGCTTCTGTGAACGTAGGCTCACAGTAATTTCTTTAAAAAATATGTTACTACTCACGTATATGCTATCAACTACCATGTAAATGAGAATGAAAATACCTATAAAGGTACCATTTTTGTACCACCTAATGAAGAGATTATGGCAGTTTTAGTTTTTTAGTATTTTGGTTTTGGGGTTTTTTTTAACTCTTATCTAAGCACAAAAACTGAAACTTATTTATTAGATTTTCAAATCCAGTCAACTTAGAATATGTTTATATTGTATCATAAACAAGATTACTAGGGTTGTTAAACTTCAAAGTAAATCATTTTTTCAAACATGAACAGTTTAATAATAGACTAACAGAAATGAAAAGAATTGCCTAGTCAGCAGGCCTGCTAGAATTTGTGAGCACTTCACTGGCATTCAGCTTAAGTAACATGTGCTCTAAAAGCAATAAAACTATTTTACATTAGATGAGCTCCTCAATGATGAGTTCAAAATTTCTAGTTATGCAGGAGTCAGCTCTATTTGGAAAATACATTGATTAGATCAAAATCATGACATATTTGCATCTTTCATTTAGCTATGCTCCCTCTCCTTTCCTCTCTTGGTTCACCTAATAAAGTAACACCTCTATTTCTTTCACTCTCTTCCAAGTCCTAAAGAAAGAAGACTGTACTGAACACATCTAAAGCCAACCCAGATGAGTATATCATTCCACAAGAGCAGCCTACTTTGCTGCATTAAGCTGTAGAAATCAGTCTTTACATTTGCCTTAGGAGGGAAGGCATCACATTGCACACACAGGGATTCAGAGTCAATTAGTCAGATCTAAAGCTTTAATTCGTCATAATACAGTAATGAGCTAGACATGCCGTGGTATGCATTAGCACCGACTCTTTCCAATATTCCACCATGGGGTTTTTTAAAAGCCCAACTTATTAAGTGATACCAGCCTACATTGTGTTATATGATCTCGCTGATACTGCAGATAAAATATAGCTGCTATTTATTTTGGTAATTTAATATGGTGGAAGGAGTTTGAGAAAACTGTGCTGCTCACATGCTATTTCAGGATAACAGTGACCCACCCTCGATTCAGAGAAATCGAGTTAACCTGGGCCCAGTGTTTTCCATTCTGTTTTGTAACACCGTGTTTCTGGGCTATGTTTAACCCCCTAGAAAGCTGCAAACACTGACCAGGTCAGGGAGGAAAGCCCAGACCTTGACTATGATGTCAGAGTTAAGTCTGACTTTTAGCATCAGGGTAGCATGTATTTTTGGCAAGTCATGTATGGTTTTCCTGCTCCCATTTCCAATTTGAGGAAATAATAGTTTCTTTTAGGAATGCTTTATTTCTAAAATTATGTGGCAAGAAGGAGACTATATCTGGCTTCTTCATTTGGCTAATAATGGAAGTGCACACAACCACTATAAAGAAATTCCAGGTGATAAGGAAAACAAGATGTCCCCCAGACCTCTTTTGCCTTGTACCTGACAGTCAATCTGATGAACATAACTAAAAGCCCAGGAGTAAAAGCTGACAAAGAGCTAGGCAATCCAAAGTACTATACTTTCCCCAAATGAAGTTTATCAGTTGTCCTAAAAAGCTATAGTTTCTCATTCTCATGCCTTTGGATATGCTATTCTCTTAACCAGGAATTTGAGTTCAAATCTTTTTGGGGGGGGCAGTTGGTGTGTTACATGGGTTCTGATCTGTGCATAGAAAAGGAAGGGCATATCATAATCATGTGGAGAATTTTCCAAATACATGTGTCTTTCCCCTCTACACTTCCTGCCCATCCCCGCTGGGAATGCTGGTTTATAAAGTACCAAGTAACTATTGACTGGCATAGTGTTTTTGCACACTTAGTGGAAACGAAGATAAGTAAAATTAATGAGTATTTTCAGGCACTCAACTAACTCTGGTTTTTTCTTTTTTCTTCTTTTTTTCTATCTACCATTCTTATTTTCATTCTGGTATTTCTGAAGGAATTCTTTATGTCAAGACCTCTGTTGAGTGCTGGAGATGGAGAGATAAATCATATTTTGTTCTTGCCACTGTGGAGCTCAGGAAGATCTAATTAGGAAAACAAAAATATATATACACATAAACAATTCCTTCTGTGGAAAAAAAAGACATAGTGCTTCACTGGAATGGCCTAATTAAGACTGTAATGAAATGTACTATAATTGCCAAGAGATCCAAACAGAGGTGTAAATTCATAGAGTTGGATTTTTGTTAGTATCTCTTGGCTGGTATACTGGATGTAAACCTTGTGTGTCTTCTCAGAGCTCCTCCACTATCTCTTTCATTCTTTTTGTCAGTATCCCACATGTGCCAGATTGGTCTTCTTTTTCCAAACATGGTTGGAATGTCCCATGGCAGATCATGGGACCTGTCTTCCTGAGAAATTGCAAGAAGGCAGGTGATGCAACTTAAACTTCAGGAAAATTAACTTCCCAGAGTTTGAACCTTGGTCAATGGGAAACAAGAGACCAGAGAGCACACAATCTCTCTCCCCATTGTCCTCTCTGTTGACTACTCTGAGGTGTGTTCACCTTGCAAACCTACCAGAAATCTTCTCCATGAGATAAGTGAACACACATTTTCAATGACCCCCTGTGTATCTTTGCAACTCTTGGCCACTGAAGTAATCCATCATGCCACACTGATTCTCATCTTTCCTTTTTCTCAGGGCACTGCTTCACCTCACTCCCATTGTCCTAGGCTCACAGCTCCAAAACCAATTGCTAACTTTTAACCCTTGCCTCAGGCTCTGCTTTCTGAAAGATCCAGAACATAAAGCTGAATTTGTGAATATCCAAGGATTCTCCTTCCACTGGTAAAAGAATTTTTAAAAGAAAAGAAACAAGATTAATTCCTTTTTGAAATCTTATCTGCTTATTTATATATTAGAACAAAAATAATTTAAATACTGACAAACCATTTGCTATTGGTTATACAACTTCAAATGAGCAAATATTTATCTATTTTCTGGTGAGATTAGTCTATGCATGTTGTATTCATGGACCAGTCCTAGTTCTGAAGATTATATAGAAGCTATTGCTATTTGTCTTTTCTTCTGTAGCTGATCTTCATAGATTTAAATTATATAAAGACAAAGAACCTGAAAGTAATTTGCAATGCATCAAGTGACAAATTCTCATATACTCCTCAGTGGTCATTAGGAGACTTTTTCTTCTAAATCTAGCCTGCTTCTTAAACTAACTCCATACACTTTGTATTTCTACTTTCCTAGATTGTGCCCTACAAATGATGTAGCCCACTTCTTTCCTTCTTTCATTCTTATCCGTTATCTCTGGTAGGGGCAAAACATTTCTTAACCACTATCATCTGCCTTTCTCCTTCTTAATTTCTTACCAAACTGTATATGATCCATATGATTTTTTAAATTATTTCCTTGGGAAATTATAGTAATTCTGTAATTTTTGCTTGAACTTTTATATATGCATACCTGAATTTTATCTCAGTATTTTTCCTGACAGCTAGTCTAAAATCTGCCAATAGGTTCAAATTGATTAGTTGGAAAAACAAGCTTGCTCAATTTGCAGCAAATATCAGTTGTTCAAAAGTCAGCAAATGTGCAAAGAAAATAAAATGTTCAAATTCTACCACCCTGACAGAATGTCAGCTCCATGGGGAATATTGGACTGTTTGATTCACTGCTCTACCCCTAGAACCTAGAATACCTGCAGTGCGACAAACATTTGTTAAATGAGCAAATGAAGCCCTAAATGTGCAGAGTTCTATTTAAGATTCATGCAAAGCTATTTAGGATCATGTCTCAACCCTGTCAAATCTTAGTAGTGCAGTGTAAATGCTACTCCTCTAAGAGAACTTTACTGTTTCCCATCCCAACTCTAAGTCATCCCTCCATCCTTTGAACTCTCATCATGTTTTATCTTCCTATCTCATCCCTGGTGACCTTTATCACTTTCTACCTTGAATCATTCTTGCGTCTGTACCTATCACTTTGAATTCTAGTTCATCTTCCTATTCTCTACTGCACTGAGCACAAGGCCTGGCCAAACTTCATGTTGTTGAATAGGTTTTCTGTGTGTGTGTGTGTGTGTGTGTGTGTGTGTGTGTGTAGATCATGGGTTATGAAACAAATTAAAACCATTACTTTGGGGAATGCCATAATTATTAATAATTATCCCAGTCAAAATAATCTGCATAGATAACAGGAAAGTAAAACTGATAATACCCAGTCCAAGCAACCGAACTCATTTTTCCTTATGTGCTTGGTAATAGCTTACTAAGCCATGTAGTCCATCCTAAGGGTTTGAAGGGGGTAAAAAACGAGAAGAAACTTACATCAGTATCACATTTCTCCAGAATAAGTGCCGTAGGCATTCATCTGCTGATTTATTTTCTACCATGCACATATTTAAAACAATTTGTATTATTATTATTACTATTAAAGAAAAATGCAGGATTTTCCCCTTATACATTTCTTCAGGTTGACCCCAAATTTGCTTTAAGTCCTTTGCTCTAACACTCACTCTGATTTTCCTCTAAATTTCTGGGCCATAATTCACCCAGATCATTAGTAATTTTCTTTCCTTTATTGCATGATTTCTGTCTGCCCCTGGGTGGCTTTATTTTAATTAGGGGGAAAAAAATAGAATGGAAAAGTTTCAATTGTAAACACACAAAGGTTCTGTTGGCAAATATGAGTTTGGCAGGAGAAAGGCCCATGGTCAGCTTAGCCGTAGTTTATTGGCTCAAAGACAAGAACAATTTTGAAGGAAATTAGGATAGTTTCTTTTTAAAGTGACAATTTTCTCCATCAGGTAGATTACACTATTTCCTGTTATTTTATGACACTGATATTTCACTTATACATTTTCTCCAGAGCCCATAAAATTTTCCATCTGGGGTGTACTTTTCTAATCCCTTTGTAAGCCTTTGGATTCAGTTTCTCCTTTTCTATTTTCCTCTTTTTTTTTTTTTTCCAAGTGTCAGTCTCCAGGACCCTTTATCAGATACCAGGGAACACAAGTTTACATCTTAGCTAGAGAGCTTATCCATTCAAAGAAAGCTTCCCATATAGCCCCAAAGAACAGAGTGCAGGGGTAGAGATCAGGCTCAACTACTAAAGTTACTTTTGCCTGAAACCTTAGCTCATGCCTTGAACAGCTTACAACCCAAATCCTTGAAAATTAAGACACACAGGGCTTCCAGCCGATAGACGTTTTCCATGCAGGAGATGAAAGAGCAGGTACAGCCTGGGTTTCATTCAAAGGGGAGGAACGGGAATTGGCTGTGGTCTGTAGGAAAAGAAAAAAAAGTAAATGCTCTTTAAAAGCTTAAATAGTACCAAGCAGATCTTTCTCTCCCCGTCTCTCTCAGTGGGGCCATAAAGTCTTCCCAGGCAGAGAAAAAGGGAGAACAAAAGCTGAAGCGTCGTGTGGATAAAGCTACAGACTGATCACAACTCATGTGATGAGATTTTATACTGGAACAAAACGGGAAACATTTCTTTCTTTGTGGACAGTATTTCCTGTTTACGCAGATAGTCGCGTGTTTCTTTCATCCGTACAACATGGCAGGTCAGTTGGCTTCCCAGTGTTCGCCTTTGTTCATTGGCCATACAATGGTTACACTTTTGCTCTCCTGGACGTACCCTCATCCCTCTCCTGCCCCAGTGGTTTTGCCATCACTTCCAGAATTTGAATGACATTGCAGGAAAGTTTGTTTAGAGAAAACATGAGAAGGATGATACATATGTCTACTAGAATTTTTAAATAGGAAAGCTGGGAGTGAATATTGAGTTCTAAAAGGTGACGTGCTTCCTCTACCCAAATGAAGGAGAGGCTGGCCAGGCTGCCGCCGGTGGGGTCACATAAGTGACGGGCAGCGAGTTTGGCGCACAGGCAGACAGCACAAAGAGAAGGCTGGGTGAGCAACACTGTGAATGTGCACCGAGACAGGAAAGTGTAAGTGATGCCCAAGGAGCCTCTTATGGGCTGGATGCTGTGGCACTTAAAGACCGGTAACATCACTCTCTTCCTTCTCAGTGTTCTGGAGTGTCCTTCCGTTGTTAGGATTCAGGCTGTCTGCTTCGTTATACAGGCAAAGTTAATATGGAAATTTAGACAATTATCTAGACTATTCATACCAAACAAAGATTACTGGGGAAACAAAAGCTTCACAATATTTCCATTCAAAGTGCATCTTGGTTGTTCATCTATCAAAATCAAATTCAAAATACTGCCTGACATATTAAATCCTTGGTTTATATTTACCCAGTCAATGAAGGAACGAGTGAATGAATAAATTCAGTAAATTGCTAGCTTGTATTTCAGTCTCGACTTTGCCTTAATCAGTGGCACCTCAGCACCTCAACTGAGATACTTTATATGGAACATTCTACCTTTATTCCCTAAATATTTTACACAAAAGTCCACAAGTTGCCAGGCATTTGGAGACTCACGGGTTACTCTGATGCCATTGAATTCTTACAAAAGCAAAAAACACTTCTTGAGTTTATGGTGCCAGCCAAGAAAATGCCCAGTCTTTTGGGTGCAAAAACTATCAAAACCCAGGGGTTTTTTTCCTGAGGACCAAAATTACCTCTTGGAGATAAATATCAGGTGGAAATTATCTAGAGAACAATTTACTAAAAAGGCACCATTTGTATCCTGTCAAACATGATGTTTAAGGAAGTAACGTATTAATCTATAAAAAATACAAGAAATTATTTATTCATTAATTTAAGATATCATTTTATCATAGCTCTAAATCATGGTTATATTTGGAGTCTAGTTTTTCTCATCTATTCTTTCTCCCATTTCGAAGTTAAATATTCTTGTGACTTTGTATGGCAAGAACAAGGCATGTAAGTAAAATCAGGGAATACACAAGGAATTTTGTGCAGCTGCGTCTAAGATGGCTAGTCATGTTTCTTCTTCCCAGTGCTCTCAGGAACTCTTGTCCACACATCTCCCTTATTACTCTAATTTGTTGTAATGATGTATAAGTAAGGGAAAATCCTTTTTCCTCTATCTGTACCAAATTATTAAAGCAACATATTTGTAGCTATTAAAGCTAAAACAAGATAAATCCAACCACCAAGGAAACAAGAGGTAAAAGTCCAGTAGGAAAGAACTGAAAAGTTCCTGTTATCAAAAAAGCCCTACTGATTTTCTAACTTAGTTATCTGAGGGATTTTCCTGGCCACATAATTGTTAGGCGGACAAGTTAATAATGCTCTTAGACAGTGTTGGGGGGAAATATCAAGAAATTTGGATTTTGTTTTTGTTCATTTTTCGATTGTACTAAAACACACATACAATTTACCATCTTAACCATTGTTAAGTGTACGGTTCAGTGGTGCCAGTTATATTCACATTATTTTGCAAGATATCTCCAAAACTTCTTAAACACTATTTAACAGTTCCCCATTTCTCCCCTCCTTCCAATCCCTGGCAATCACCACTCTACTTTTCTGTCCCTATGAATTTGACTACTCTGGGTACCTCATATAAGTGGAATCATACAATATTTATTCTTTTGTGTCTGGCTTCTTTCACTTCATCTAATGTCCTCTAGGTTCATGTAAATTGTAACATGTCAGAATCCCCTTATTTTCAGTGTATGCATATATCACATTTTGTTATTTATTCATCCACCCATGGACATGCAGGAAGCTGTTTTTATTGAGAGATGTTTGCAGATCTCTTTACTAATCTGTCATCTCCAGGTAGACATACTGTCTTCTCTTCCTGAAATGAATTATATTTTTATCTCTGAAAAGGAAAATGGGAAATAATCATTCACACTGCATTTCCCATAAAATATATTGTACAACTCAATCAATACATAAATATTTTGACTTTTCAAAATCAAAGTGTCTGAATCACTAGATTCTATTGCCATTTGATGTAAATAAAAAGTGACTAGAATCATAAAGATTTATTTGTAGGCCAAGCTCAAGGTCCATGCTTTTGGAACTTCAGACTGCAATAAGACAGAGCTAGCTTTTGGACTTTAAACTTTTTTCAAAAACATTTTTTAAATTATATTAATACAGCCCTGGTCCACCCCTGCATTGCCCAGAGTACATTCCCTTATAAATGTGCTTAAGAAAAGGAGCAATTTTCTTTTCTTTCCATATCTGACCTGTTACATTCTAAGTGTGATGAGGGGCTTGGAAATAAGAAAATTACTAACTTGGATTTAATACTTACTAGGTTTCCAGATAAAATACAAGACACCCAGTTAAATTTGAACTTCAGATAACCAACAAAACAGGTTTTAGAACAAGTACGTTTGAGACATACTTATGCCAAAACATTCTCTATTGTTTACCTGAAACTCAAATTTAACTGGGCATCCTTTATTTTTATTTACTAAATCTGACAATCCTAGGTGATTACCACCCTGATCTGTAGGAACTTGAGCCAAGAGGTGGCTAGAAGAGACAATCGAATGAAAGTGTGCTAACACTAGGGGGCGCTATACGAAACTGAGAGCAAGACCATGCTGGGAGTTAAGCAGAGGAACAGGAACGCCCTCTCAGCCTCACTGTGACGAGCAGTAGGACCACATAAGGACAGGAGTGACATGAGGAGGTATAACCATCAGAGCCAAATAAATCAGCCCCAGCAGGGACAGGACGCAGACGAGCAAGCCAGGTCGCTGGCACTGGGGGAGGCTCCAAGTTTAGCAGCCAGGGTGACAGGAGCAGCAGCTATGGCTACAGAGTGGCTGAGCAGACACTGGGCTCAGCAACCACAGAGGAAGAATTTTACTGGCTTTCAAGAAGGACGACTGAGCCTCCCAGGTGTCATGCCAGAGAGGGTTGAGTGGATATTTGGGAGCTAAAGTTCTAACAAATCTGGCAGTGAGGGTTCAATTCAAAGCCTCTTTTTAATACCATTGGTTGTGGCCCCTATGTTGGGGCCACACACAGACACATACACACTCCCAGAGTGACATTCTCCAAAGCTGAAGCTAACCACACTTCTCCACAGCAGAAAATGTATCATGCACACAAACACCCCAACTTTCCCAAGTAGCTGACCCCATGTTCTGCACTGCTCTTTTCAATTTGCCTCCCAACATAGATGTCTGCACCAATTCAGACACCTCCCTGAGCCCTCCAGTCTTCCAGGTATAAAGGGAAACACTTTAAAGGTAAAGGGACATTAATGATCCCCAAAATAATGAGACCAATCCATGCCAAAAAATAACCAAAAAATTTTTTACAGTAATTCTTAATAAGCACCAAAGTATTAGTCCTGAGCATAATGTTTTATTTTTCAGGCATTTCTCTTTCTGTATCCTTAAGATAAATATAGGAATTATAAATAACAGAATTTAAAAGACAGTAATCTCTTCATATCCTCCCTCCAGCTTCAAACTTCACTCACTTTCTCTCTTCAAGAAGCTTGACAGCTTGGAAACCAGGCTAAAAGCATGAGAAGCTATCCACCTGCTACACATACCTTTCTTTAGAAAACAGAAAATCCGTTTGAAGTCAGGGCAAAACATTTAGATAGGCTGCACTCTTATCTGTGCTGGGTTTGTCTTAACAGAGGAAGAAAACATGAAAATAAAGAATCATAGGCTTACACGGTGACCTGAGCCATATGCCAGACGCAAAAACCCAGGCATTAGGTTTATCCAACAGAGGAAAAATACTGGCTAGCTATTCTGAAGAAAATTCCTCACAATGCATTGCTAAAATTCATTCTTCTTGGGAACAAAACCGAAAGCATTAATTGAATTGGGACTTAAAAAAAAAACTTAAGCCTGATTCAAGTCTCCACTGACAAGGCCTAGAATTTATGGTGACAGAGCAGAGAGCAGTTGCCTGCGGAGGTTTTAAAACCCCCTCTATGTGAGGTACTTGCCTATATGATATGATTTGAGGGTTCTGGGAAATATTATATTGGTTGGCCGTATGTTCCAGACATTGTCTGCATTAATTAATAAAGACATCAATGAAAATGACTAAGGAGGTAGAAAACAAATATATGAATACACTATATCATTGTCATTTTTATCTTCACTCAAAATACTTGCCACACTGCAACTTTCATCAAAAGGGTCATCAGAGCATAAATCTGTGCAAAATAATTTGTGTTCCTGGAAAAGTGAACCACCATGTACAGCCAACATGCCAATAATAACATCTTGCCTCTACACAGTGTTTTGTAGATGACAAAACCGTTTTGTGTACATTTTCTCCTTTGGTTCTCAGAACTGGTAAATGAGGTGGATGTTATTATTTCTACTTTGTGCTTGATGAAACCAAAGATCTTACCTACCTCTCCAGACTCATTTCCCACCACGTTCCTGCTATTTCTGCCCCTAAATCCCACCTGCTTGCCTCACACTCCGTGTTCCCAGCAAACTAAAATTCTCCAAATTAAAGTGCTGTGTTAGTAACTCTCTTGTCTTTATGCTTAAGCTGTAGTTCCTTCTTTGCAAGACATGCATTCCTCAAATATTCATTTAGCATTTTAAGTCTTTGCTAAAAGCATGATAAAGCTTTATCTGGCCCTTTGGGACAGAGGTAGTTCCTTCTCTGTGCTGGCATAGGCTCCTTCCTGTGTGTCCCCTAAAATAGCGCTTACTGCACTTGATTGTAACGACTTGTTTAAGGGTCTGTCTTTTCAACAGAGATCATGCCCAGTGCTGAAAAGATGTAAGTACCTGAAAATATTTGTTGAAAGAATAAATAAAGTGATTTTCCTAGGCTCACATAGAGGTGAATGTCAGGCCTGGAACTAGAATTCTGGTCTCTGATTCCAATAAAGGGTCAGTTGTTCACGTGGTTGACTGATTTATCATTTTTCAAGATTAAAGAGAGTATACATATGTCAAAGGATGTTCTGAATAACTAGGAGTCTGTGAGGAATGAACTCTTAGTAAATACTAATCAACAAAATGTTAAAATTCACTCAACAAATCTGGCATATATCACCAACGAAACTGTTTGTGATATACCAAAGTCATACTCTTGACCTTCTCCTGGTGGAAACTGCAGCTCTAGAATGAAAAACACATCATGGAGTCGAAATATTAGCCACAGTGTGCCTCATAAAGCATCAAACTGGAACTTAACCATAAGCTCTTCCCTCAATAAAGCAACGTCGTGCTAAATGCAAAGATGAGAACTGGCTCACACACAAAGTTCTATGCAATCTGAACACATGAGCTCATCCCTGAACAAGGTGATGTGGTCACGTCATTGGGGACTCAACCAAATTAGTCAACATTCTTCACCAATATCAAAGTCATCTTTAACTTGTATATTTATCTGCAGCTGTTATATCATCTTGTTTGATTTATGTCTTTCTCCTTTGCTATTCCCTTCTGTTCACCTACATTAGTATTCAAACACTCCTTTTCAATGAAATGTTCTGACTGATTTCTCTTTTCTGCCTTGGAACAGAAGCATATGACTTGCATTTGAAATCTATCCCTCTCAGTTCTTTTTCAGTCAATCTGGTTAAACAATTGGCTTCGCTGCCTTTCTCCAGCAAAATGACTGGATGTTTTACTTGCTCACCCAAAGGGTAGGGTTATCTCACTTTAAGCAGATGAGCTAACTTTAATTTTGCTAGTCAATAATTAAAGCATTGCCTCTGATCACAAAATATATAGGCTCGAAAATCAACTCGGCTTAGCCAGAAGCAACCTTAAATCTTTCCTTCAAATTCAAAACAGAAGCTTTTTAGAAGATAGTTTCATTACTTTTTGAGGGACACTTAAGCTAGGCCTCTTCATATTTCCTTGGAAGAGAGAAAAGTTCCATTTCACTCCCAAGAAGGGAAAAATGGGAGAAATATGTTTGTCTTTTCTATCCATCCTTCACTTCCTAAGAGTCAGAGGAAATTATCAGATTGGCACAAATGGAAGAAGGAACTGAACACGTGTAACCTAGCCCCTTCCAGTAGATTCCAGCATCACTCCCATCTCTGCTCCTTCCCAGGGCAAGCAAATGAGGGCCAGGGTGCAGCCTGCAGTACTCTCCCTGTGCTGTCTGCAGCTTGGTGAGGACGTTGCTTCAATTCATGGAGAAGCCATTAGGACAACTGATTATAGCCTCCCCTCTAAGCCATGTTTCTCAATCTGCTATTTCCACTATGAAAAGCTACCCATTTGTCTCATCCCAGTGTCTATCTGATTCAGCATTTAGAATCAGACAAGAGTACAATTCATTACCACATCTCAACAAGTGTCTAATTTTCTCTTTCCTCTCAAGACCCTTGAAGTCATAGAGGGTCTTGTACATTGCCTACATCTTACCACCACTGGAAAAATTCAGGTGTTTACAGTCTTACATACAGCAGTACAAATCCTGCTGCTTACAGGATTTGTGAGCATGGGCTAAACAAATTAACTTCTTTCCTCTTCAATTCTGTCACTTCAAAATGGAACCAAAAATAGCTACCTCGCTCTGTTTTTATGAGAATGCAGTAAGTGAATTATATACAGTTCTATGTAGCATAGTATCTGGTATGGGTAGGTCTTGGTTTGAATCCTAGTTCTTTCACTTACAAACTTTAAGACACTTTCCCAAAGTACCCATAAAGATAAAGCTAGGCAGAGAATAGAGGATGTTATCTGCATAAAGTATGTAACATTTTTTTTTCCTAAGGAGAGAGTGTATTATCTAAAATAAACATCCTAGGTGGTTCAAATTCACCAAATATGGTTCAGCTTTCTTTATCTTTCCTCCTGGGGAATCTCTTGCGATAATACTGCCGAGAAAAGTGTGTATAGGAAGCTCCTTTTTACTGTAAAGCTGAAGGAAATAGCATAGCACCTGTCATCCATTCCAGTGGTAACAGAGAACTACGATCTTTCTCTCCAGCCTGCAGCAGGGTCTTTTGAAAACCCCACCAGGAAAGGCTCTTAGATTTTCAGCTTACATGAGCAAATCCAAGAGAGTTGGATAGCTGAGATAAAGAACTAACATCGGCTAAGTGGAGGCCATTGTGTTTGAACAAACACCTTTGAAAGGGAGGGATATTCTTTGAATTTTTTCCCCTCCTAGAAACTTAAACTAGGGGTATTTAGGGTTTCTTTATCCTGCTCTCTTGTGCAATTTCCTTTTCACTCTCAACTTCATTTTGCTCTCCTTGTCATCACTTCATATTCTATGGACTGCATAAGCTCTCCTTTGTTCCTACTATTTTAAGCTTCCTCCTTATCACGGAACTGATATTTGTTCCTTCCTTGCTCAATGGTCTTAGCACCAGGTTTGAAATCCCTAGACACTCTGGAGCCACACTGTAGAATCCCAGTAGAGCTGAAGGGGTCCTTTTTCTTTCCCAAGGTGCTTTCAGTTTCTTTTCTCAGGTTCAAGTCATGAAAATAAAGGAGTTATTTCTTCTAACAGGGTCTCTAAGAGCATTTTTATCCTAATAAGATGCTATGCCCTGTTAAAGGAGGCTGGCTGAAAGTTGCCCCGTAATAGTTTCCTATAATGAGAAAAATTGGTTTCAAATGGAAATTGTGTGGAGTGTGTGTGTGTTTTTGATTTTTCTGATGCTACTTGTCAACATTAGGAAGCACTAACACTTTTAGTATCAATTTGAAACGGGAGGTCAATCTTATCTACCTGTGGACTGGGCAGCTACCTAAGGCATTTTAGTCTTTCTCACCTGCTTGCTGGTGCCTGAGCTTTCCTCAATAGAAGACAGCAACTTTCAATTCCCAATTAGCAGTAAGGATTAACATGCAAATGCAACCAAGTATGGTGATACCTTGCCTAAGACATCGGTTCTCCACCTGGGCTATTTCCGCCTCAGTACCCCTGAAGGAGATGACACATACCCACACAGCAGTGGCTCATGGGTACCGTCATTCTCACCAGGCTGAGATTAGGAGAGCAAAAGTCTTTAAGAGTCACTGACACCAATTCCTTTTCAGAGAATAAGATTTGATGGAGGCGGGGAGAGGCCCTAGGAGAAAGGAGCCACAGCATGGAGCCACTCTTTAAGAGTCACTGACACCAATTCCTTTTCAGAGAATAAGATTTGATGGAGGCGGGGAGAGGTCCTAGGAGAAAGGAGCCACAGCATGGAGAGGTCAGGAGCACTAACACAAATTTGGAGGACTTCCAATTCTTGCCCAAGGCTGGCCTTGTCAACAGCCAAAAGCCAAAACACATGGGGGCACAGTCTTGTGCCATGGAGACTCTCATCTAGTACTTCCATGCTGATTGTTGAAATCGCCAGCCTCCCTGCTTCTACTCTTAAGTGGGTGTGACAAAGCCCAGAGTTTGCAGCCACCCCTGCCTTCTCCGATGCATAGCAAGTCCAGCTGCTTCTGCAGAGCAGATAGAGGCCCCACGATGGCACCAGCCAGAATATAGAGTGGAGAGATACCAAGTTACAAACATAGAAACTTAGTGACTATGCATTAGGAAGTATTGTGTTTCCCATATTAAAAGAGAGATTTTATGAAATTTTAATTCTTATACTTTCTCCATCAATTATTTATTAGTATCCTGCTTTCAAGAAGAGGAAACTGAGTTCTTAGAGTGTTTAACATGATCACACAGCCGCTGACTCCAAAAGCCTTTCGTCTTTCTACCATATCCTGCTCCGCTCTGCCTTTATATCCTGCAAAAGTATTCAAGACCCACAGGTAATGTTTCAGGTATTAAGCAGATGGGCAATCCTAGCTCAGTTGTCTGGACTGGTGCTTTTTAGTGGTGGCATATTTGGAAGTATTCTTGGAGCTTCAAGCTGAGTGTTTCTGCTTTAACATTATAATCAAGTATGTTAAGCATGACTCAGAGGTGAACTACTAAAAGTGCTCATGAAACAGACCATACAGCTTGTTCACTCCCACGGACATACGGAAGGAAGGTTGGGCCACCACTCTCTAGGCATAAATTATGGTCAGAAGCTTGAAACTCAACAAGGTCCTACTCTGCCTGCCAGTCTGTACCTAGACTCTTGTCAGAAGTGCAAATTCTCCCACAAACCCCAGACCTATTGAATCAAAAATCCTGAGGGTGGAGCCTGGCAATTTATGCTTCAAAAACAAGTCCTCCAAGTGATGCTAAGGCACAGTAAAGTTTGAAAGCCACTCAGCTTCACCTCCTATACCTTGATAGTTCCAGCTCTTGTTGGTCCAAATCTATCAGGTAAGCCACAAAGATTGAGTCATCACCAGCTGTACCCATCTTGGTAGGATTACAAAAGAACCTTCTTCAACCTCCAGGAGTTCCATACAGACATGAAGCAAGTAAAGAACAATTTGAGTTAATACACAATGTTACGCTGCACGGTGTAGTCCAGACTCATACAAAGCATCACGTGGCTGTTACATATGGTCAGCAGAGATCAATCGTAATTCAGGTGTGTAGAGAAAATGCATATTCAAACACCACTTCAAACTACGCAAAAGATCTGTGGATTTCTAAACAACTGTGGCAGCCAATGGCTGGCCTGATGCTAATTCCTAAGAGATGGGGTGGCTCTTGGAGAGAAGCATAAAGAACGTTAAACTTAGAATTACAAACAGCTTCAGATTCTACATAATCGCCTTTGGCTGCGAACCAAAGGCTTGCGTGTTCAGTGAGGGATGTACTTTTGGTCATGCATCAATCCATACTTATGCCCCCAGATAGAGATCTCCACATTAAAGGATTCCAATCACGGGGTCTGGGCAGACGGCTACGCAGACCAGTCACTGTAGCAGAGAAGAGAGTTGCATTTTGGACTTAGCTCAGGCAGAAAGGATTGAAATATTACACTCGATCGACAGAAAACTGGCTGTCAATTAGCCATTGATTAAGTGTTTTTCATGTATGGAACACTAAATGGATATTGGAGGTAGCTAAAACAGTACTCACTTTTGAGAGGCTCAAAAATGCCATCGAGATGCCAAAAACAACAAATAAACAATTAAAACACACAAAAGACAGAAACATGTAAATACAGACTTAACTGTCTTAGCTGAGCAGTTATCCAAGCAACGGCTAGAACCAGATTATGTTAGCAAAGGAAAATACAGGTTTCTCTATAAGCTATATAACAAATAGCGTTGACCTTCTGTGCAGGCCTGTCTTAGTCTTTTCAGGCCACTATAACAAAATACCATAAACTGGGTAGCTTATAAACATCAGAAATTGATAAGACTTGGAAGTCCAAGGTCAAGATGCCAGCAGATTTGGTGTCTGGTGAGGGCCTGCTTCCTGGTTCATAGATGGCACCCTCTCACTGTGTCCTCACATGGTGGAAGGGCCAAGGCAGCTCTTGCAGCCTCTTTTACAAGGACATAATCCCCAAAGCCCCACCTCCTAATAGCCTTGCTTTGGTGATTAGGTTTCTTTATTCTTCCTCCTTTTTTCTTTTATTTCTTTTTCTTTTGTTTTTTGTAGAGACAGGGTCTCCCTATGTTGCCCAGGCTGATCTCAAGCTCCTGGCCTCAAGTGGTCCTCTCACCTCAGCCTCCCAAAGTGCTGGGATTACAGGGGTGAGCCACTGTGCTCAGCCCTGATTAGGTTTCAACATATGAATCTGGGGGGAACACAAATATTCAGACCAGAGCGACGTCTTAATGCAAGATATCACTTGTTCTTATGCATTTTTCTGTCAGAGGCAGGGCTCATCACCTTTAAAACCAAAATAATCAAAATAACCAGCAATAAAAGTGGGAGCACCCCAATGTTTGCAAGATTAATCTGGTCCCTTGTGGGTTATAGGCTCACTTCTACTCCTTTTTTCCAGAACTTCTGACTGGCCCAGAACATTTATTCTTCCCCTGGAACAACCCCAGCTCATGGACCCTTCACTTTACAACTGCCATTTTTGCAATTTCCATTAATAAAGACTATAATGATGATGATGCTAATGATGATGATAGGTGAAGTTACATTATTTCTCTGACTATCTGAATCCTTCGGCAGATGCAGTTTCGTCAGTCAGAACATTCACTGACCATCGTGTGTAGCACAGGACGCCAGGTGCCGAGGGAAATTATAAAGGTTTGTCTTGTCATTGTAATGGCCTGGTCCATGGAAGACACTCACTAAATATGTGTTGATTGACTCATTAAACCCTTGAGTTTTTCTGTTCATAACGCTGTACAATTCTTCTTCTGTTAATTTTTAGTCTAAATCCAAGGCATATTTCATGAAAACTTTGATTACAACCCAATGAAAACACCTAATGACACAAATTAGGAATTTTAAAAAAACAAATAATAAAAGAGGCACAGTAATATTTCACTGGAAAGCACAAAATAACTGGAAAACTGGCTCACTCTCGCCGAAAAGAACATCTTGTAGCTGCAGCAACACAAAAAAGGTGGAAAAGTATCTGTTCCCCTTGTACAATCAAATTCTGTAATTTAGACTCAACTTATTTAGACTGTGTGATAATTCAAACAAAGCCTGAATTGAAGGCTTTTTTTCACCCTATATGTAGTTTAATGAATTTGTAAAAGAGTCAATAGTACAAACAAGAGTTTAAGTGAAAATTTAACCTACTTAAGGGAACACAGCGGACAGTGCTGGCTGCTTAGTCAATACGCATTCTTTCATTCTTCATTACTAACAAAGCCCACATTTTGTTTAAGGCAGCAGTTTAGCCCAGCAAAAGAATTCACCTCTCCATATTCTTTGCAGCTCAAGGTTGTTTTGTTTCCCAGCCTAGGACACTGAAATTAAAGTGGAAGGTGACAGGGTTGTTTTCCTAATAAAAAGGCTAAAGTCAGCTAGCAGCATCTTTTATCCTTACCCCTTCTCCTACTTTCTCCATCCCAAAAACAGATGCAATAGCTGGAGGAGAAGCAGCCATTTTGCAACCATGAAGATGCAAACCACATAGTCAGAATGGTGGGACAGGAAGCTCAAAAAAGCCTGTGCCCTGGATGGCTTCTTTAAGTGACAATACCAGCCTTGAACTACCACCTCAGACCTTGTTGAAGCCACTGCAGTCAGGTTTCTGCTACACATAGCCAAACACAATTCTAATTGATAGGATAAACTTTCAAAGGCCCCATGTATGTGCAATTTGATATAGACATTTCAGACACATTATGAATAATAATGCTTTTCTTTCTGGTTGTATGTGTTAGCCTTTACCACTCTATTAGCCCTGTTCTCACCACTATTAACTGTAAAATTTTATAAAATGCATAATTTCACATTTTTCACTGACATGGTCCACATTACTATGATCGTGGTATTATTTTCAATATCTCAGAATTTAAACATTATTTACTAGTTGTCTATTTAAAGTCAGTGACGTAGGCAACTGAAGAAAGAGGCGTGTATCTCAGTGTGTAAACACACAGAGTTCATAGTCAACCCAGATTGAATCCTGCCTTCACCTACCCCTAACAGCTTTGTGGCCCTGGATACTTTACTTCACCTCTCTTGTCTCTGCCCACCTTCCTGCAAACCTTGTACAACTACAAACATCACAGCACTTAACACACTACACTAAAATCATTAATTTACTTCTCTTTTCTCCACTGAGCTGTGAGCATTCTGAAATTAGGGACAGTGCCTTAAATGACTCTCTTTCCCACTATCCAGTCCAGTGCCTCCCACTTAGAGGGTATTTGATGAATATTTGTTGAATGAATAAATAAATAATTCTGTAACCATAACTAGTTGGCTTTCCAAATATGAAATTTCCCTACAAAAGAAATGTAGAAAACACAGAATTCGAAGATAAGAAAGGTGGCTGGAAAATGACTGCCATGACCAGCCAGAGAGAATTTATCCCACCAGAAAGTATTTCACCAAACCAGCATGGTAACGCATCTCAAGTGGGAAGGCAACGTGCCTTCCTAGTCTCTCACTTACTGAGTCTTAGTGGAACACGTGGGAATTTAAGAGGCTACTCAATGGTATTTAAAGTCAATTTGAAACAAAATGATCCCCTGGAACGAGAGTCCATTGCATTCCTTAGATTTGGCTTCTTTCCTTCCCATCTGCAGAGGACTCTCTGTGCTTTGGACAAGATGGCGTGTAGGGAGGGAGATTCTCATTCTCCACACATAGGGCCGCATGTTGTCACAGAGCTGTGTGCCATGTGCACCCACAGCCTTCACTTGGGGATGGTACAGGCAGAACAGGGAGAGTGACAGTGCTTCTCCCCAGGGCTGGGAGATTCAGGCTTTCTGAAACAGGAATCCATGTCCTGCTGTGAGTGAGAATCAGCTAAATACACGGACCACTCACAGGGAGGAAGGAAGGAAGGGAGGAAGGAAGGAAGAGGAGGGAGAAAGAGAGAAGAAAACAGAAGAAAGAAAAGTGAAGGGAAAGAAAGGGAAGGAAACTGCTCGAGGAAGGAGGAGGTGGGAGGAGATAACTGTCCAATGATATCTGAGATCTCAATATTGAGAGCTTATTATATCAAGCACTACGCACATGACATACTATCTCACAGCAGCAACTTTAATGAGAGGAGTGCTACTATTATCCCCATTTACAGATTTAAAAAAAAAATGAGGCTCAGAAAGGTTAAGCAACATGGCTGTGGTATATAGCTACAGAATGATGGCATCTGGATTTAACCCATGGTTTATGATTCCAAAGCCTATACCTTTAAATATTCTGATAAACTGCCTCAAAGAGACCACTGTTTAATGGGAAACACACATATACACAAACACATATACATATACACTTATATACACACATACACATACACACATTCACACACACATTCACATATATACACAGATATGCTCACATGCACAAATACACATATACCCACTCGCGTAACACACTCTCTCTCTCACAGACACACACACACACAGAGACACACACACACACAAGATCCAGCCTAGGGCTGCCCACCCACAGAAACCCTCCAGACACTTGCTGATTGGAGACAGGGCTTTGCTGCATCCAGTGCTGTCCACATTCTCCCCTTACCCTCCCGCTCCTCATGAAGGTCCCTGGAGTTAGTCAAGGACTCTCTTACAACATGTTAAAGGTTCTGCAAATAGCAGAGGGATAAAAAGACTTTCAGGGCCTGAAGGGATGTTCCCATGTGGGCATTTTTAAGTGATCAATTAGAACATCTCATCATGGGCCCTCCCTGAAAACGCTTTTTGACCCAAGGAAGTTGCTTATCTCTGATTGGTTTTGTTAAAAGTCAAAAGTGGGTGCGTGCAGAGGCTTGTCTATTTCAAGCTTAAAAAAGAAAAACTCATCTCATTTTGTGGATATTTTCCCCTTTTCGATACAAAGGGAACTTATTCCTTTTTTGTTGTTGTTTTTACACATGATATCACAGACAGTGACGAGGCAATCCTTAGAGAGCTTCTATTTGAAGTGGTTCAATTAAAAGATGAGTTGCACTCTCAGTGCTGTTTTTCAGGATCTGAGATATTTTCCACTCTTTCTCTTTCCCACAGCCAACACAAGGAAAATGGACTGCGGGTCAGGTAATGTAAGCAACAGACCACGAGATTATTGCCAAAAATGTAACCACCAATCGGCTCCAAAGGAAAATATTCATTAAAGTGACACATGTTAATAGTATTGAATTCAAAACACTTGTTTGGACATCCAGATGTCGGAAAGTGCCACATCCTGATTAGCTGAAATATTCTCAGTTCTTTCAGATCTTCCTTCCTTATTTTGATTGCAAGTCAAGTTTCAGGAAAATTCTTTCCCACTACTGTCTACTGATCACATCACTAAAGCATTTAAAAATCTTACTTGTTTCCTATACGAAGAAATGGAAAGCACAACCACAAATATTTGTGTAAATGTCACCGTTTATTATTGGAAGCTTTGTTCAGTCTGTTAGAGAATTATTTCAGCAAGTTCTCCTAGCTGGACTCCTCTTCAGACACTTCCTACACGGAACACGCACACCCAGACACGCCCACACGCTCGCTCACTCTCTCTCTCTCTCTCTCTTTTTTTAATGGAAATGATTTTCCTTTTCTTTTATCTTCTATCTGAAGACTACAGATAGAAGGTATATGTCCATTACGAGTGTTTTCAAGCCCAGGGGCAATGGAAAGGTGAAGGAGCTGTCCCCTCCCATAGAAGGCAGAAAACAAAATCCACAGAAAGAAAGAGAAAGCATTTTCCAAAGCCAGCAAGTTCACAGCCCAGCCCACCACTCACCGAAAAGGAGGACCAGAGTGAGGCAGCAAAATTCAGTTTTAACTCTTTCCTGGCATGCTCTGAACCAGATGCCCAGGATTTCATTTTTATAGAATTAGATCATAAATGGGACCAAGCTCCCTGTTCAGTCATTTGTCACCAAATAGCAAGAATGTGGTGTCCTAACATGGAAAGAATGTCATGCCCTAAACATTTATTTCTGTCCATGTCTTTCCCAGCCTTGAGATCAAAACTTCAGCTGGTAGATAAGCATAGGTCCTGGCCCCGTTCTCCCACCCACCCCTCACCTCCCCAGTAGATAGCACCTCGCCTGCCCAGCCTGGCACATTCATCTTCTGCGTGTTTTGGCCTGGCCGGGGCTGCAGTGATCTTCAGCCTCAGTTATGTTTATGCAGTTCGTCTCCCTCACATTTTCTCACACCCATTCATCTCTCTGCTAGGATTAGAATTCCTCTCTCCATCTTCCTTTGACTGGCTGGTGTTTCTAGGAAAGCAATTCTGTATTTTATTCACTGAACAAACATTGGTCATTTGTCCAACTCTGTCACTTATTCGTGGCTGTGTCTCTAAGAGGAGTGTGTATGTAGAGAGGGAATGTGGGAGCGGGGGAGGGATCCAGTGGATTTTCCAAACACTCAGGTGCTAGACTGGATTATCTCTGGGCAGCATCACGGAACGCTGGAGCTGGCTTTACCCGCATCAAGATCTGTGCATGGGGGTGATTCACCGCAGCAATGTCAACAGTTTCTTATCCAATAGTCAAGTGCTTTAGTCTCTGCATAGTTCCTCCTGCATCAAAGGGAACTATGCTTTCTTACACAGAGAAAAATCTAGATTGGCAGTTTCTCCACATTCTTTCTTTGCACACTGGGCCTTTTTCCATGCCCAAGACTAGCATTTGCCACATGGTTACACAGCAAGAATTGAGTGAATTTAGTTGATATCAGATTTTCCCAGACTTAAGAAAAAAAAAAAAGCAGAATGCTTAATGATGGGAAGGAAAACATTGGCCAAAATAAATGACATTTGGATCCAAGTCAAAGGTTAATATTTTTATTTCTATTCACACCTTAGTTGTGTGATTGCTTTGGCCCAAGCTATTTGTATAAGTGTGTTGCTTTGCATAAGAGCCATAGCCCCTCAAAATATAGTCCCAAAATATAGAAATACTATTGGGGAGAGAGGGGTACAGGTTCTAAGATTAGTCTGTCTGGGATCAAATTCCAGTTATACTTCTTATTAAGGTGGGACTCTGGAAAAATTACTAAACTTTCTAAACTTCAATTTTTAAAAAGTGAGGCATAATGACAGTATCTTACCTGCTATGGTGATTGGGAGATTTAAATGAGATATTTCATATAAAGCTCTTAGTTCGGCACCTGGTACAAGAGAAAAAATTTATAAATGCTAATTATTATTATCATTATTAATACTACTAAAGCCACTACTCTTTTAAGGGACTTATGGGAACTTACTAGTTCATTAATTTGTAACCTTGTGAGGAATCATTTTGTCAAGGAAAAAATTGTTTTGCAAAGTAAAAATTATGCCCTAATTAATTGTCATATACATATGAATGTTTTTATGGCCAAAAGGTATTCACATCAATTTCATATTTCATTAATAAGTTTTACCAAAAATGTCTACACACACATAAAGCATATATGTGTGTGTAATATATATATATAATATACATACCTAGGTATCATGTGTATATGTATAAATCTATAGTTTCTTTCTCTTGGATCAAATATCAGTGCTCCATAAATCAGAGGAGACACCCACCAATATTTTCTTCTTAAGATTCCCAAGAGGGAAAAATCACTTAATATTCAATAGCTTCCTATGGTGCAACCCTCCAGGCTCATTTCAGAGGACAAAGTTCAGTGACATAAACATCATTCCTCCATCTACAGTGTCAGCCTCTAACTGCCTTAGCAGTCGCTGTGAGCACAAGCCTCCCGAGGTTACCAGCAGGAATTCCAGCCTCCCGGAAACGCTCAGAGCGTAAGTCACCAGTGACGTCGACTTGACTGATTTGCACTGCCCGCGCTTCTTCCTTACTGAGTAGCAGTCCTTCAAAGGACTGAATGAGATCATCTCCCTTTCTCCCCACTCCCTCTCTTTTTTAAAAGGGTTTGGAAAAACTTAAAGTGCTTTTAAAGCTACTGGGTCCTACAATGTCTCCAAATACCTTAACGCCCTCCATTTCTCCATTTCACTCTACTCTAACCAGACCCCACCAAGTTGTGTTCTAAGGGGAATTTTCTCTTTCAAAAAAAAAAAAAAAATGAGGAAGTAAATTACAGCCAGAACTATGTAATATTCCATTCTATTGTGCCTTTACCTCTTTGGTCCGGATTACTTCTCAGCTATTCTGTGTGATAAAGACACTATCTTGTAAGATTTTTGTTTTTATTTTGTCATACTTTTAGCTTTTTTGTTTGCTCAATACCCACAAAAAAATACAGATATCAGGTTGCCTTTCCTTTGACTCCCTTATGTATCTAATTCTCCTAAATTATGTCTAACTTTCCCATTCCCTTCTCAAGTTTCTTGTTAAAATGTGTCCCCAGGAAAGAATGCACAAGATGAGATAGATAATATTTTTGGAATTCTTAAAGGCTCTGTCATTGGGATTTCCAGGTGAAAACCAATTTCAGTTGAGACACACTAGCTACTAAAATCCATATAGACCGTGTCTCATCGTAAGTGTTTTGTTCAGGAACCATCGCCTTTATGCAGGGGGAGTAATGAGAACTTCAGTAGTTGTTGTTCATCCTCCAATTTAGGATCCACTGAAGCTTTAGGAGAATGAGAACACAAGAGGAATAGAAAGGAAAAGCAAAGAAGAAAAAGATGGTAGAAGCAGCTCTCTCATCTACATAATGAGCAAAATTAAAGATACTGAAAGAAGGAAAGCCCTGCCTAGCCCCAACTTCAAACCCTGTCTAAACTGATTTCCACCTACCCCCAAAATCTTCCACTTCGGATTACTGGTCATTCTCACCCATTACCTGATCTGGCCAATCTTAGTTAAAATAGGGGGTGTTTCATCCCAAATATAAATGAGTTCATCCTTTGAATAAAACTGTTCTCGGTCATTAAGTTCAGTAGGTTACAATAGCCTTTTCAGTATCTTGAGTTTTCCTTCCCACGGACTTTCACAATTAAGAAGGCAGCCGTTAATTTAATTGTTAAAATAACAATTAAAAGCACCCACGTCTTGTTACTTTGGCCCTTAGCAACAGCCATCCTCTGGTTTGTTTAAGGGTGGGAAAGGAGAGGAGAAAGCAGACACCTGCTGGGCATTATTCTAATGAGGGTTCTCCACTTGGCAGCCAGCACAGACCAGCTCCTGTTTTGCAGAGCAGTTATCCCCGGGGTGCTGGAGAGGAGAAGACAAAGGCAGAGCAGGTGCTGAGCTTTCCCAAGTCACCATTCAGGAGGGCTTTCTTTTGTTTTGTGCCAGAGAGTTGGTATAGGACGCTAATGAAACTCGGAAGTTGCAACTGGGCATGCTTTGCAAGTAGACAAACGCACTCTCCCCCGGCCTCCAGACCAAGCCGAGGGTAGCAACCTGGGAAAAAGCTCAGAGAAACAAAATCATCTTAGCTTGGAGAATATAATGGCAATTTAGTCAGCGACCTGAGCTGAGAAATGCCTTTCCCTTTCTCGGCCAACCTCCTGTGTTTGGAGGCATGTCTCCAAATGGATGATGTCATAGAGCAGAGATATGTAAACGGAAATTGATATCCATCAATCACAATATACCAGGCAATCAACGGCTCCACTGAGGGTCTAGTTCTCACAGAGAAATGATCCGTAAATGCCACAAAGGAGCAACCTGCAATGCAATCTCCTTTCTCTAAATGATGCAAAAAGGGCCTCATTGAAAGAAAGCACGGAGGGAGGTTTTCAGGGTACTTTTCTTTCTTTTTGGTCAAAGGTCTACTCTTGCTAGCAAGGGGGAAGTCTGTCATGTCATAAGGATTACAAAAGGTAGTATGAAGGCATAGAATAGAATGGAAAGACCACATGGAATGGGAATCAGGAGACCTGGATCTTGTCCTAGACTCAGAAGACACGTTATCTAACCTCGACAGGTCTCAGTTTTCTCATGTGTGAAACATGGGGATTAGACTAGATTAAATTGTCCCCAAGCGTCCTGCTGTTGTGAGATTCGGTGATACTTTATTATTAAATATTGACACTCTTCTGCAATGAAGCCATGCTGGACCCTTAAAGAAATTTCAGATTCAATGAAATTTCAATGCTTCATCTATAACAACAGTCAATGCAATAAAACAATAAGCAAACAGAAATGGAAATTAAATTAACTACCATGATAGCTCTTAGTATAATTGCCTTGTTCATGTTTTAACAAAGTGGTCATTTGAGAGGGAAAATTTGAACAGAAAGTATTAAAACAATAATACTCATCATTTACAGCATCTGAAAGCAAAGGATTAGTAAAACGTGGATAGTGGGGGAAGGTGGCACAATTCCCTACATTCAGTATTACACATACTGACAACATAGAGAGAAGAAAGACATTAATTAATACAACCCAATTAGAAAACATTCTCCTCACATAAAAAGCTATTAATTGGCTATAGTGACTTTCATGGGTACCTGGTAAGAAGTGCCTCAGTTTTGCAAATTCATCACTGATGATCATGATAAGGGATTTTGTACAAAAATAGTCACTTTCTCTCCATCTGAGAAGCCAGGCCAGGCTCAATAGAGAAATGCTGGTGGTCGATTGGACTAAGCACAGATATAGGGTGGAAAGTTGTCCGTTTGAATCTCACCTCTTTCCGCGCCTTCCTGTTCTCAGCCGCATCCCGGTGCCGAGCTCACTGCAGGCACACAGAGGACACCCAGCAACAAGTCACTGAATACACTGGCACATCTCACAGGAGTGTCATTGTTCCTTTATCTTTGTCATCTTTGTCCGTTATTCACTACTCATTCATTCAAAAACTATGAGCCAATCACTACACTCGCTGCCGGGGATAAAATGTCATTTAAGCAGACGTTGTTCCTCATGGGGAGCTCACTCTAGTAGAGGAGAGAGATGTTAAACAGATGACCACATGAAAATTCAGTATATAATTATAAACAAAGATATGATGGTACCATAAAGGAAAAGGGAGAGTAATGTGAGGAGAGGCCCCACTTTGGTTCTGGTCACGATTGAGAAACCTGTTCTAGAAGCTTCTTTGAAGCAGTGACTGTTAAAACTAATATCTGGGCCGGGTGCAGTGGCTCATGCCTATAATTCTAGCACTCTGGGAGGCCAAGGCAGGAGGATTGCTCAAGGTCAGGAGTTCAAAACCAGCCTGAACAAGAGTGAGATCCCATCTCTACTAAAAATAGAAAGAAATTAATTGGCCAACTAAAAATAAATAGAAAAAATTAGCCAGGCATGGTGATACATACCTGTGGTCCCAGCTACTGGGGAAGCTGAGGCAGAAGGATCGCTTGAGCCCAGGAGTTTGAGGTTGCTGTGAGCTTGGCTGACACCACAGCACTCTAGCCTGGACAACAGAGTGAGACTGTCTCAAAAACAAACAAACAAACAAAAAAAAACTAATATCTGAAAGATGAGTGGCAGTCAACAAGGCAAAGATGAGGAAGGAGTAAGGAAGGAGTAATTCAGACATAGGGAATAGACCCAAGCATGGCAGGCCGGAGCATGGTAGCCAGAGCACAGACAGTGAAAACAGGTCACAAGAGTCACTGGAGACATTGGCAGGGGCTGCATCCTGCTGATCCTTAGATGGGAGGAGAGAGGGGGAGATGAGTAAATTCACACCTAACAGTGTGGCATGTGTTGTCTGGGGGATGGGCATGGAGAGGTCACTGGAAACCATCCCAGAAGAAGAAGAACTTGACCTGGACATGAAAGAGCAGGTAGGACAAATCACACAGGTTCCACGTGTGAAGACCAAGGAAGAAATTCACAAGGATGCTTGGGGAGTCATCTCAGGATGCCTTTGACCCTACCCACGTGAGAGGGTAAAATCAAATGAAAAGAGGAGTGTCAAGCACATCGTCACACAGACTCCCACACAAAATGTCTCTGTGACTGATTTCAGCTGAGTTTTTTTCTGAATTCCAATGAAACAGAGAGTAGATGACACACTCATCATTTGCTTTTTGTACGTACCCTGCAAAGATTAGTTAAGCAAAAACACAGTCTGCTTGTAAATTTTTCCAATTGCCAACAGAAGGAAAATGTATCTGCTCATACCAGCTAACCCAAGAGTCAACAGAATGAACCAGGGAAGGAGGGAAATGTACTTAGTCATTTGTAATGTGTCCCTTGGGATAAATTAAATGCACATACCTACACTTAGATGTACCTGTTTTCCATTCTTTCAAGCCAGTTTCAATCACTTTCTCACCACACATTAATGTTAATGAGAGTGTTTCTGGATGATCTTAAGTACTTTACAAGTACGAACTCATTTTATCTTCACAACCACCCAGTGTGGTTCATATTGGTGTTATCTCCACTTAACAGCCAAGAAAACTGAGGCAGAGAGAGGACAGATGATATAACCAAGGCCACAGCTGGTCAGGGGAGGAGCTGACATTTGAACCTAGGACATCTGGCTCCAGAGCTATACCCTTACCCTTTGCATTATACCACCTGCTTAATGTGCATAATAAACCTGGGGGTGGCAAACATTTTCTGGAGAGTCCCAGATAGCATGTTCAGCTTTGCAGGCCATACACCATCTCTGTCTCTACGACTCCATCGTGTCATTGCAATGTGAAAGCAGCCACAGGCAGTATGTAAAACAATTGAGCATGGCGGGATTTGACCCATGGTGGGCCTGATCAACCCCTTACCTAAGCTGCAATTGTGAATAAAGAGGTCACTTTTCATGTGTATATAGTATGACAAGTATCTCACTTACTGGCCTTTTTAGTCCCCATTTGTGCATTTTCATTTACTTATTCAACAAATATACATTGAGCCCATACTTTGTGCCAAGCACTTTTTAGACACTAAAGTAACATCAGTAAAGCACATACTTTCTATCCTCCCAGAGCTACCTTCTAGTGCAAGAGACAGACAATAAACAAACAATAGAGATAGGCCAGGTATCTAAAAGAATATTCGGGAGTGATAAGTGCTAAGAAGAAAAACAGAACAGGACAAAGGGTAAAAGACGGACAGTGGTTGCTGCTGCAGAGTGGTGGCTGAGGACCGCCTCTGTGATGGGGAGGTGGGTATAGAAGTAGCCACTGAGGGCTGGGAGGTGGATGAGAGCTCCTAGTGAGTACGTACCCTTTGGAAAGAGAAGAGGTCCAAGGATTGAACCCTGAAGTGCATTTCAAGACCGAAAAGCAAAGGATTCAGCAAAGACTGAGAAGGGTATGGAGAGCTCTGCAATAAGGAGAGTAAGAACAATTGCGTTGAACGCTGCAAACATCCCCATGAAGGAGGTCTGAGAGGTGCCCACCCAATTTGGCAAGGAGTGTGTCCTGGGTGACTTCGACGAGAGCATTTTCAGAAGAGGGAAGAAAGCCTGCTCGAAGGAAATTCAAGAGCAAGTGAAAGAAGAAGAAAGGAAGACAGTGAGTGTGAAAAAATTCCTTCCAGAAATTTTGCTATAAAGAAAAGGAACAGGGTAGATAGAGTATAATACAGAGTACAGCAAGTTTTCTATTTTATTTTTTTGTTGTTGTTTCTCAAGTAGGAAGACATAACACAATATGCTTGTTTATTAATGGAAATAATCCGATAGAGAAGGAAAAATTGACGGAGTGAGTAAAAGAATCAATGCTCTTGTGTTTGAAGTTGATATTCACCTGTATAAGGGGCATGAAGTATAATTTAGGGTATTATGTGTAACGTTGATCTCCACCTGTACAAGGTGTACAGCGTCATCTCCATGTAACACAGACCAGTGAGCTCAACACAGACACATTAGGTGGGCTGATGTCTGACTAATACATACCAGTAAAACATAGCAGTTATTTGTGGTCAGCATTGGTTCTAACTGCTTAATGCAATTCCAATTAAATATTTTGATCATCACCACTGCTCAGAATGCTCCAATATATAATCTTAATATTTACACATAGTCATTGTATAACATAATGAAAATTTCCTAATATCTTTGCTTTTCAATAGAGGTCACCAATAACATTGAAATAAAAAACCATTGGATTAGAACCCCAGACATGGGTTACTAATACTCTGATTATTGGTTGATTTTAGCTAGAACACATCTCTCTCTTTATCTACATTTGGGGAGTCATTCTGAGTTGCTTGCTATGGGCATTTTTAGAAATCATAGGCCTCTCTAAGTAGAATGATATCTCCTACCCAAACCATTGTATTTGTGGATTTGCATAACTGATCCAAGGGTATTGCAAGTGCAAAGCAAATAAGCTTTTGCCCATGTAAGGACTGATTGAAAGCCCTGAATGTGTCCAACGACAGTGAGGATTCCTGCAGAGTTTATGACATTAGACCTGCTGAGGGGGGAGCCACCACTAACTACATTCCTGAGATGTACAAATGCCTTTGGAGGAAAGGTATCTTGTTTGGAGGAAATTCCAGAATCATTTTCAAATTCCCAGGTCGGTGGACAAAATAGCCAATTAAGTGAGCAGCATCCTCAAAACTCCTCTGATGAACACACAGAGAATAATGCCAAGCTCCCTTAAAATGCTTTCCATTCAGTATTTTCTCATTTTATTTTACATTGTAGAACAAAAACATTTAGAGTAAGGGGATGGGGAGTAGCTGAATATATTTGGAGTAGATACTGCAGCTCCTTAAAGAGAGTAACTTTGTCGTTTTTGTATCCCACCAAATAGCACTCATGCAGGTGTTGGATGCATGGATGACTGAATGAATAAATGAATGAGCAAACACATTCCCAAGAGGCTAGCTTTGGGTAGATCATGTCTGATTTCTCACATGCTTTTGTGTGGTTAATACTATGTGGTTTATTTATCTTTCCTCTTGTTTTTCATATCCAAGTAATTGAAGTCTAATTTCTCAAGCCAGATTTAGTTAACAAAGTCTTAATGATACTCTAGTATCATTTATAATCCAGTATCAAAAGTATATTTGAGTTTTGTTTTGTGCTACTTATTCTCTCTCTCTATGTATATATGTGTGTGTAATTTTTTGTCACAGATCTATATTGTGTAGTCACCACTCTCTCATCAGACCATCCACTCATTCAACACACATGCACTATGTGAGCTGGACAGCATTGCAAATGCTGGAGACACCAAACGAAAGAAGGCAGCAGACACAGTGAGCTCACTGACCGGAGGCTGTACCACGACAAAGCACAGGGTTATTTTAATCACAGCTCACTTCTCCATCATCAGGTTCCCTGATGTCTCTAACACTCATCTTTGAATCATCCAGGTCAAGTCAATGTCTGAATCCTGTTTATTTTCTTTTGGAAATACCCCTTCTCACTCACTAGCCAGTAAGTGTAGCATTATTATATAACCTGCATGAGGGCAAGACCCAGAGCTCCTTCATTTTCTTCAGCCTTTCCCCAAAGATGTCATCTTGGAAAGACTTCTGGAAAGACTTCTGTTCCTGCTCCTGGCTATTACAGGGCCTTTGGAAAGTCATGACCAAGACTAAACTTCAGTTCCCTTGAGCCTAAAATAAGATGATTGGCATCAATAGTCTTAAGATCCTTTCTAACTTCCAATGACTGCTATTATTTAATACTAAAGAATTGTTCATTACTCAGCTATAAGGAATCTCTGGCACCTAAAAGTGTATTTTGAGGGAAGTGTAACTTAGCAGTGAAATTTGACCTTTGAAGTGCCCTGAAGAACCAGGGACCTGCTTTCAGATGCAACTCCCTACTTTAATAGGAGAAATACAAAATTAAGAGCTCTTGAAAAGAGTCACAACTAAATAGAAAGGAAACTACACTTGTTTGAGTATTGGACCCAATTTTCCCAAGCTAGGTGCAAACAACAACTTAAATTTGGACAGAGAATTTTTATTTTTTAAATCTTATCTTCCCTTCAATTACAAAAGATCAAATAAGGGACTGTCCTAGGAAAATAGAGGCAGCAATTTGTAGCAAATGAGCCAATGAGCCCTGGACTAGGAGCACAAAGATTTTCAACCCACTCGAACACTAATGGCTGATGACGTTAGGCACCTTCCTCGCCCCGTTTTCTTACCCCTAAAATTAAATGGTCAAATCCAGAGCCTGGAAAGTTCCCATGCAATTATATCATAAAGTGGTTTTAGAAAGTCTGTAACATTAGCATCAATGTAGCAGCATTAGATACCCAACAGTCCAAGAACTCATAATTCTAATTTCAGGCTATATTACAATAAACTCATAGTTTCCCGTGCTCAAAGAAATCCAAGTGACACAGATCAATGCATTTAGTAATTAAGTGCCTATGTTTGCATTGAACTTGGTAGGCACCAGAGCAGAAACAGATAAATATATCTTAGACCTTGTCCTCAGGTAATACCAGAGGTACATATAAGATGTACACAACCCATTTATTGCTTTAGCAAGACTTTAGGCCAACATTTCCAGGCACTTTCTGTCCTAGGCAATGAGACAATGAAAGACATAAAGTCAAGCATGTTGTAGTCAGAGTTCAGAGGAGCTGAGGAAGCAGGAGGCACAGCAAATTAATATGATTAGGAAGAGCCTCAAGAATAAAATAAAATTTGGAGTGAGGATTGGTCATTGGGCAGAGGTTTCATGGATAGAGGTGGACAGGAAAGCATTCCTAATGGAAGGAATGGCCTCAACAATTATGCAGAATTACAAGTGTGGGTGGCTTTTTCCAAGCTGTGAGTATGATTGAAATTTGGAACATGGGAAAATTCAAAGATGAGATTTGAAAGGGAGACTGATTTGGAGTCAGAGTACGAGGTGTATTGGATGCCAGGCTAAAGAACTTAAATTTGTTATGATAATATGGATTTGCATCAAGGCAAGTCATGCATTTTAGGAAAATTGTTTTATAGCTGCTATTATGGTTGTGAGTAGGGAAAATTGGAAAGAGGAGGAGGTAAGAGGATATTGCCAGAGAAACCTTTAGGCACAGAGATGCTTATTATTAAATTATTTATATTAAGTAGAAAGTAAAAAATCACTCTAAGGACTGATAACAGGGGTAGGTTGGAATATTACACAATCATTAACACATTTACCAGGAGTTTGTAATAACATGGGGGAAATGCCTATTTTATATAGTTAAATTTTAAAAGTTGTGAGACAAAATATATATATATGTACACACATATATGTGTGTATATATGTGTGCAATCATGCATCACTTAATGACAGCTATACACTCTAAGAAATGCATCATTAGGGGATTGCATCATTGTGCAAACATCACAAAGTGTACGTACATAAAACTGGATGGTGTAGCCCACTGCACACCTAGGCTATATGGTACAGCCTCTTGCTCCTAGGCTACAAACCTGTACAGCACGGGACTGTACTGTAAACTGTAGTCAATTGTAACATGGTATTTGTGTATCTGAACATAGAAAAGGTACAGTGAAAATATGGTATAAAAGATAAAAAATGGTACACCTGTACAGGATTCTTAACATGAAGTTGCTCTGGGTGAGTCATTGAGTGAGTGGTGAGTGAATGTGAAGGCCTAGGGCATTACTGAACACTGCTATAGACTATAAACACTGTTCACTTAAGTTATACGAAGTGTATTTATAAAAAATATTTTTCTTTCTTCAATAATAAATTAACCTTAGCTTACTTTAACTTTTTTACTTTATAAACTTTTTAATTTTTTTAACTTTTTGACTCTTTTATAATAACACTTAGGTTAAAACACAAACACATTGTACAACTGTACAAAAATATTTTCTTTCTTTATATCCTTGTTGTATAAGCATTTTTCTATTTCCAATTTTCTTTTTTTGTTTTTTTTACTTTTTAAAACTTTTTGTTAAAAACCAAGTCACAGGCCAGGCGCAGTGACTCATGCCTATAATCCTAGCACTTTGGGAGGCCAAGGCAGGAGGATGGCTTGAGGTCAGGAATTTGAGACCAGCCTTAGCATGAGCAAGACCTGGTCCCTACTAAAAAATCCAAAGCAATTAGCTGGGCAACTAAAAATAGAAAAAATTAGTCAGGCATGGTGGCACACCTGTAGTCCCAGTACTCTGGAGGCTGAGGCAGGAGGATCGCTTGAGCCCAGGAGTTTGAGGTTGCTGTGAGCTAGGCTGATGCCACGGCACTCTAGCCCAGGCAACAGAGTGAGACTCTGTCTCAAAAAAAAAAAAA